>PRKT01000961.1:101642-126533 GCA_003671525.1 Saccostrea glomerata
AGATTTAAGTTTGTTCAAATCATGACCCCTGGGGCAAGGGTGGGGCCAAAATGGCCGACCCTAGTTTTACATAGGAATATATAGGAAGAATCTTTAAAAATCTTCTTCTCCAGAACCACTGGGCCAGGAAAGATGAAACTCATGTGGAATCATTCTCAGGTAGTGTAGATTCAAGTTTGTTCAAATCATGACCCCCGGGGCTAGTGTAGAACCAAAATGGCCGACCCAAGTTTTACATAGGAATGTATCGGAAAAATATTTAAAAATCTTCTTCTCAAGAACCACTGGGCCAGGAAAAAGGAAACTCATGTGGGATCATCCTCAGGTAGTGTAAATTCAAGTTTGTTCAAATCATGAACCTCGGGGCTAGGGTGGGGCCAAAATGGCCGACCCAAGTTTAACATAGGGATATATAGGGAAACCTTTTAAAATCTTCTTTTCAAGTACTTCAAAGCTATGATTAGTAATATTTATATGGAATCATCCTCACGTAGTGTAGATTCTAGTTTGTGCAAATGATGAACGCCTGGAGGGGGGGGGGTGGGGTGGAGTAAATTCAAGCCTTATGTGGTCAGGTGAGCGCTGTGGGTAGTGGGCCTCTTGTTGTCTTATATTTTCGCCATGTATTTTATAATACATAGTTTAAAGGCTTTCGCTAACATTGCAAGACACCACAAATCACTTCTCATTTCATATCACGTTAAATAGCATTGGTATCTAAGGCTTGATTCAAGAAAATCTTATTTCTCTAAAACTATTGATTTTTTTCCTTTTATAGGGTACAAATTTCAATTTTTAAAAGAGCTTTTTTAAGACTTCCAAAAACCTTGAATCTTATAGAAATAAATAAAAAGAAAATTGTTGCATAAAAAATCCATTTTCAAGCTTCATTTGTATGGAATTAAAATTGAATATGAATTTTTGGAGTAATCCTTCCTGGCTGAGGATCGGATATCCTTAAAAAACGGCTAGGGACATACCTGCTCCGATTTCCCCTCTGCGTGAGTAGCTACAAGGAAAACAGGGGCTTCATCTCCACAGTAGCAGTTTACAGATTTCAACCAAAACAGAAGATAATCTACAAGAAAATCTTTTACACAAAAATTTGTATATATAACTTTTTAAGACTGTACTCTTATCATTATTCATTCTTTGGAATTAAAACATTATTCTGATCATTAAATGGCGAATTTTAATTCAGTTTTGTTTGTTTTTATGGCAGTTTCTTTTTTAAAGTTCTCATTTCAAACTTTTTATTTTATTGTATTACTTAGTATTTTATTGTCTGTCTAATTTTTCAAGCGTGATTTGCAGCATCAGTCTGTATTGGGTATAAAAGAAAACTGTTATCGAGTATTATATTTAAAAAATATCTAAAATTATACAGAAACAAGACAAGAAGTTAGTGTAGTCGTTGTAAGATTGTGGGATATTGAATGTGCACTTAACGAGGTCATCTTTGAATCGAATGCACATCCATGAAACGTTTAAGGGTTTGAAAATATGTTTTTAAGACAAAACAATGACTTTAAGAATGTCACTGTTTTCCGGCTTGGTAAGTAATTTATGACGCTGAAGAATGAAGCATGACTCAGTTCAGTATTTTTAAAAAGGTCTTTTCATATTTTGCCTAAAACTTTTGAAAGAAATAAAAAAAAAACCAGCAATTGAAACATTGTTAATCATATAAAACTTAATAAATTTTCGAAGATATATACTGCAATAATGCAGATTTAGAGGTATTGGGCATTTTAAAATAAATCTTGTAATAATTCCCTCGACCACACAGATAGTCAACATGTTTGAAAGAATGACTGCACTTAAGTTACAAGAGTTGGATCCCGATGTTTTGCGCAAAATAAAATTCCAAAATTTCTTAAATTTATGTTTTATTTTTAAGGTAAAAAATATTGCTCAGGATAGAGGGGCCTGGAGGAATCTTGTTAGCAGTCTATGCCCCAAAAGGGGTAGCAGGCATAAGTAAGTAAGTAAGTAAACAAGGTCTAAAGAGCAGGTTTTGGTATATTAAATTACAAGAAATTATTAAATAATGCCGAGCGACATTAGCTTTTGAGACGGGAGTCTAACAGTTTTGTCACATTTCTATTGTTATTCATATACATACTAGTTTTCAACGACATTGTTTACATCGAGCCGCAACTTGGCCTTTGGTCTCATTTGAACAGAATATGTATTTTAATTTTAACTTATACATATCCAAAGGAGAATGATGGCCATGTTGCGGCTCATATCTAATTGAAATGGGTAGCGAAAAAGTTCCAAATGACGTACTTAAGTGCACTCATTCTTTAATGAATGTACAGTATAATAATAAGAGTAAGAAATATAGGTATGGGTAGTTGAAATTTTAATATTTTAAATACAATATATGGTCATTAATCTTTGAATTCACCGCAAATAAGATATAAACGTTACACTCAAGTTTACCAATAAAGGTTGTTGTTATAAAATGATATATTTATGCTGTAGGGAATTCAAATCGGTCAATATTTGATAATCGGTTACTCGAACGTTTTTCCGATCTAGTACCCGGGTACTCGGTAAAATTGTAAATATCTGTACATTCTTAAACTCAGTTAAGCTGTGTTAAACCCCAATGCTGTTTTTATTACGTTTTGGTGCATGTTTTAAAACATTGAGTCCAGCGAAAATAATTCATTGTACTTAATGTATTTATTTAAAAACGAAAGACATCAATTTGATACACAAATAATACAAATGATTTATATTTTTTTTTGTTTGGGAAGACGCTTTAATCAATCTGCTACACCTCTATGTAATGATCACACTAACGAAACAGAAGGAACGGACATTGTTGGGATCGCTTGTCTTGTATTATTATTGTATACCCCATATACGCTTAATTTACTCCGCCTAGCTGACTTTAAACATTTTTTTTTCAATCTTCAATTACATGTATTATCAAAAAATTTCTTAACATTTTTAAGTCGGTAGCGGCATACCTACGCATGTCAGATTTCGGTACCGTTTACCAAATAATTTAAAAATAATTAAAAGATTACAGAACAGACTTAAACGATCCTCAATGAAAACAAATCATTGAAGCCATCCAAAAATTAAGGACCTCAAAAGGTGAGAAAAGCAGGTAATTGGTCACTAATTACTGTATATATACAATCACTGGCGATAACGGTTGTTTTACAGGTGTAGTCGACTGTACGGTAATTATTGTATGCACATAAGTGAATATTTGATGAAAGTTTTAGGGATAAATATTTGTACTTTGGAATAAGAAAAAGTACACATCCAAGTAACCGAGTACTAGTTTCAGTATTCGATACTCGGACGTTCGATCGAGTACCCGCTTAACCGGTTACTCGTTGACATCCCTAATTTATGGAGATTTCTCTTACCCCTATGGCTCCATTTTGAAAACATTGTATCCTTCTGATCGCACAGCTCTTCATCTATGCCTTCTTCCAAGGTTTTGGACATGTCAACTACCAGAATGTAAAATGCTCGTTTGCTGAGGTAGATCTGATGACAGGCGTAATACATGCACTGTCCTCCAAAATCCAAGATACTTAGAAGCCTTTTCTCTTCTACCTTTTCTGTATCATCAATCTGAACATTTTCTTTTATATGGATTGCAGGCTCGCATTTACGCAAAGCAACTTAAAATTGAAATATTTAAGAGAGCTTAGTTTAGTATCAGTTGCAACATACAGTGTTTTCATATTGATGTGATTTTATAACAAGAGGGCCATGGGCCACATTGCTCATCTGAGCACAATGTCTAAACAAACTTGAATTTACACTACCTGAGGAGGCTTCCATATAAATATGATCAATTATGGCTTTGTTATTCTTGAGAAAAATTTTAAGATTTTTTCTATATATTCCTATGTAAAACTTTGTTCGGCCATCGTGGCCCCGCCCTACCCCCGGGGGTCATGATTTGAAAAAAAATGAATTTACACTAGCTGAGGATGCTTCCATATAAATATGATCAATTATGGCTTTGTTATTCTTGAGAAGAAGATTTTTAAAGAATTTTCCTATATATTCCTATGATGTAAAACTTTGATGGGCCATTGTTGCCCCGCCCTACCCCCGGGGGTCATGATTTGAACAAACTTGAATCTACACTACCTGAGAATGTTTCCCCATAAGTTTCATCTTTCCTGGCACAGTGGTTCTTAAGAAGAAGATTTTTACAACATACCAACAAATTTTAATTAATTCCCAATTATCTCCCCTTGAATGAGCGCGTGGCCCTTCATTTGAACATACTTGAATCCCCTTTACCCTAGGATGCTTTGTGGAAAGTTTGGTTGAAATTGGCCCAGCAGTTCTTGAGAAGAAGTCGAAAATGTGAAAAGTTTACAGACAGACAGATGGACGCCGGACAAAATGTGATCAGAAAAGCTCACTTGAGCCTTTGGTTCAGGTGAGCTAAAATAAAACTGCAAGTGCATATACATGTACCTGAACAAAGAGTTAAGTAAATGTGATGTTATTATTTTTTCGAAAGATTTTTTATCAAATATCTAATGTTTTGAAAAGTAAGTTAAGCCTTACTGTATTCATTTTTGAAAATAGTTAGATAAAAAAATCATATATTTGTAGATTACTGACTGTTGCGTTTCAGTATACATCGCAAGATTTTATTTAGTTTTTTATTTATTGTTCACGAAAATCTTATACGAAAAAATATCAATTTATCAAATAAATATCAAAATACGTGTTCGGTCTCTCTCTCTCTCTTTCTCTCTCTCTCTCTCTCTCTCTCTCTTTCTCTCTCTCTCTCTCTCCCTCTCTCTCTCTCTCTTTCTCAAGATAACTCATCTAATATACATGTTTTCCACAGATTTTTAACCTTTTAGTTTTCCTTCGTTTTCCAGTACTTCAAAAATATCATTGTGAACGTCTAATCCCATAGTAGAATCGATTTTCTGTATATCCTCCAGTGATTTCCCTTGCAGTCTTTCTAATAAAGTTGTTTTTCCAGCTCCCGCACAACCCACTATCATTGCCCGTGCTCTATATATGGGTGTTTTTCCTTTTTTCAAGTACTCTAAGTATCGACTTCGGGCATCTAAATCCCATTGCAATACCTCTTTAGGGATTTTCACTGAAATATAGAAAACTATCTCTACAGAGGTTTACTTCAAGTTACCGGCTGTCAATCCATTTTCAAATTTCATTAATTTTACTGTGCAGCAAGGGCGGATCCAGAGGGGGGGTCCAGGGGGTCCGGACCCCCCCCCTTTTTCGCAGCCCAAAAACATGTATCCCCCCCCCACCACCAAAAAAAAAATTAGATATAAATCAAGAAAAAAAGGAAAGAAAGAAAAAAGAAAAGAAATATAAAGTTGACGAGATTTTACCGGAAACATATACAGTTTTGTTTAGAATAACTCTGAAGCTGCTTCCAGTAAGGCATGTAGATTAAACTGTCCATAATTCATAAATATTATGGTATTGTAAGCTTTTACTTTTTTATTAAGAGTTGTTTATATTGAACTAGGCTACTAGCCAAATGTTTGATTCTTAGGCTGAGTCATACACGACGATTTTGAAAAAGGTCGTTTCACGTGTAACACAAATACATGTGGAAGGCTGGTTGTTACAATGTATCATGAACATTGGCTAACATGTACAGTTGTGTGCCAAAAGTGAAGATAATTTTATTTTTTCTTTATATATTTCATTGAAAACAATATTTTGTCAAATCGCTGGTATGACAACATTTCTTGACAGATTTTATCAAAAATTTCTTGATTATCCAAGAAATTGTTGTTAAAAAACAATAGTTTTTATCTGATAAGCATTGATAATTTTAAAATATTGTAATTTAAGTGTGACATGAATTTTTAAGTCATATACTCACAATGAATTATATAGTCAAACATTGATCTTGAATTTTAGAACTGATGTTTAGTGATGAACTATATTTTACTACATATTAAACGTGTAATGATCTTTTAAAGAAAAATAACTACACATTTTCTGGTTTAAGTACTGAAATAAATAATTAAATTGGATAAAAATTGACCATTTCCCTATGATTTTACAAAATGTTGTTTTCAATGAAATATATACAGAAAAAATAAAATTATCTTCACTTTTGGTATGCCACTGTACAGTAATATATTGACGGTGTGTGGTAACGCACTTTGAAAAAATTACGCACTTTGAAAAAAAATTTTCAAAGTGCGTTAAAATTGGGAAGAAATCAACGCACTTTGAAAAATTTTTTCAAAGTGCGTTAAATTTTGGACCAACTCAACGCACTTTGAAAAAACTTTTCAAAGTGCGTTAAGATTCGATATCAATATATTTTACCACGGAGACACTGAACGCACTTTGAAAAAAAAAAATCACATTTTAGTCATGGAAAATTTTTTTTTGCTATTTATCTTTCAAAAAACTTAGCCAAACCCTAACCTCAAAAATGAATTGATTTACTCCCGTCGAAAAGAGGAGAAGACGGGTATAAGATCCCTCAGTCCAAATCTTTATCTTTCTAATACATAGGTGTCGTTAACAAACAGGGGAGGGGAGCAATAAACCTAAAAAGGATACGCTGCATTTTCAATGCTTATACGATGTATATATCTTTCCAAAATAAGTGGGGGGCTTAGCCTCCACCCATCCCCTCCCCTGGCCCTATCGCCGAGTCTCGATGCATGTCTATGCTATACTCAAAGCATTCATGTAATTATGTATTTACCTAACTGGTATGACGTTGAAAACTTTCAATAATAAATGAGTTAATAATTAAAACAGATGAAAACTAGAAATTTTTTAAGTACAGAAAAACGTATGAGAGAGAAGGAATTTTTTTTAGTTTTGAACAATCAAATTGGCCCCGTTTTATTATGATAAATGCTAAGTTGCTTGAAGCTGTCCACTGTTAGTGCTCCCTGTACAGCTTTACATCTACTTATCAAAGACTAGAATTAAAAAAAAAAAAGAAACGAATTAATGAACTTAAACAATCGTCTCTCTTTCTTCAAGATCCTTTAATTTTCTCTTTTATTTTATCAAAACCTTAAATATTTAAAACGTCAATATCCCAGGTCCTACAGTAACCTATAAAAAAGTTATCAAACCAGGATCTGTTTTTTATCATACCGATTATTTGAAGGAATAATGATCAATCTTTACATTTTTTTTCAAAGTGCGTTAATATGGTCGATATTAACGCACTTTGAAAAAAAAAATATTTTTTTCAAAGTACGTTAGCTCGGTCCCAGTTGTTACAACGCACTTTGAAAATTATTTTCAAAGTGCGTAATTTTTCAAAGTGCGTTGTAACAACGGTGTGACCGTTGTAGCGAGCGCAGCTACATAGTACAAACTTTACGCTCTGCAGTTCAAACACGGGGGGGGGGCTTTTCTTTTTAATTCTCAAGCCATGACGTGGACATTTTCTTTAGATCATTTACATGTACACAAACAAAGTGGGGTGAAAATTGGGAGCGGTAGATGTTGCAAACAGTACCTAATAGGTCAAAATGTTGGACCCCCCCTTTTAAAAATTCCTGGATCCGCCTATGTGCAGTGCATCCTTCTCAACAGTATTTAGAAAATTAGTTAAACAAACAGATTTATGGTTTGTCCCAATACATGTTTTATTATTTTATAGGTTGCTAAATTTATGCAAAGTGGGATTTTTCGCTCTAACTAACATTGCTTGCAAGTTCAGCTTTGAAGAAGAAATTATTTTTCTATATATTTACATTATGTGAGTCTTGAGATATATTTAACCAATTCCAACTTTAAAACAGGATCCCTACATTACAGAAATACCGTAATCAACCCATCTTAGCCTTTGATTCCCTGTTGATGCGGAAGGGGTGAACAACTTATAATTTACATTTTAATAGTAATAATTTTCGATTCTTCTATTCATTCTGATGCTGTTATTCTTGGAAAAGATGATTTTAAAAATATTTCTGTATATTTCAAGAGAGTGAGAAAGAGAAAGAAAGAGATAACATGAAAAGAAAAGGCTGGGTACTTACACTGGCCTGAAATAAATGAATGCAATGATTGATCATCCAAAATGTCATGAATGAGTATTTCTCTTCCAAGCTTAGAAATAATTCTGGTAAATAAATCGTTATAAGAGGTCTTTTTTCTGTCTAGAAAAGAAGGGGATAAAAAAGAGTTTCTAGGCCGGCCTTTGACAAAACAGCGAACAAATTTCCCTTTTCCATCGAAATTTTCCGACCTAAAATATTTCACAGAACTCTCTAGTGACACATTAAGTAATTGTCTCTTAATGTCCGCGTCCTGGTCAATAATTTCTCTCTTCTCCCAACATGTGAGTAAATAATCAAACATTGTCTCGTCTTGTACACAATCTGAAGTAAATGTCGCTTTTTCTTTCTCAATGGATACGAATCCTTTCAATTGCAATGCTTGAATACTCTCAGATATGTTCTTTGAACCGTATTTTGTCCCACAAACTTCATATAAGTTTTTTTTAATTGTTTTTGTGTTTTCCAAAATAAAGGTATTGTTATTGCTACAGAGGAGGAGAAATAAAGCAGCGCGTTCCTCAGATGACAACTGCTTGTATTTTTCTACAAAAAAGAACAAAAGTTATTCATGATTTAAGAGGCAGTCCGCCGAAAATCAGGCAAGGCTGTATTAATAGGCGGCACATCGAATGTTTGAAAATTGCTTATTTAGTAAAACATCCCTTTGTTTCGTGTTCTTGAATTCCCCTATATAAACCATTGAATTTAGGTCAGAAACAACGAACTGTAATTTCCAATACATATTTAACAGGAATATAATTCATGCTGAACTAAATCTATAAATATTTCATCTTTCAGTTTCAAAAATAAAATATGTGGGCAAAACAGTTTTAATAGTTTGCTGTCAAAATATATAGACGTTTTTTTTATGAAATTTTGCGATGTAAGAGTTAGCTCCCGTGGCATCGGTAAATCTGCTAAACACCTTACTATCGAAATCCTAGTGAAATATCTAGAATATATACACAAAATTAAATTATTAAACAAAAAATTACTACTTTATTTTCAAATAAGAATTCATTTTCGCCTCCAAACGTTATATTTAGATTAAGATTGGCAGTATTATTCAGGTTGAATCCATGTTTCCATTGATGTATCAGTGACGTCATATACCCGACTAATATTGCGTCACAATTAAATAGTTATAAGTTGTCCAAAGAGGTTTGTAAATTCTTTTCATAAAAGCGCAAATAAAACAATTAAAAATAAATAATTTCTATTTTTCTATTCATTTACCATGATTACTCTTCAGAGTGCATTATCCTACATGTTAAATAATCATATATTTTTATTTAATTGTATTTTTTTCACAGGCGACGTCTCAGCTAGATGTTCCTTTTGATAAGTAATTTTGTACATGTCCGAGAACTAATTTTCTAAACTGATTTACTAGGCTATGCGTAAAAATAATTCATTGTTTATATTGAATATTTCTTATAAAATTGGGATGTGAACTCATGAGAGATTTTATTTTCTTCTGATTACCAAGGAAAGAAGAATATTTTGAGTTAAGCAACATTTAACTTAAGTCAACGGAGTTGAGATGTTTATTTCATGCTTTTTGTTAAAAAAAGAA
Organism: Saccostrea glomerata; assembly: GCA_003671525.1. NCBI lineage: Eukaryota > Metazoa > Mollusca > Bivalvia > Ostreida > Ostreidae > Saccostrea > Saccostrea glomerata. The sequence goes on from PRKT01000961.1 coordinate 111,255, forward strand.
AAAAAAAAAAAAAACTTGATTATATTTATCTATGCAAACGATCCGCGGTACAATTAAAAATATTTTATTAAAAAAGTGAAAAATAAGATTTGAAAAATATTTATTGAGGAAAATTACTGTTGAACTCCCCACTTCAATTTGCCACTAGAATGGAAGATTTCGTGGGCGTATTTTTTGTTTTGTATTGTTTTTGTTTGGGTTTTTTGTTGTTTAAATTTGGTGATTGAAACAATCACATACTCACATTCAATATGAAGTTAAAAAATGTGACCATGTTGGCCAATTCTAAAATGTTTTCCCATTAATGAAAGTTTTTTTTAATACGCCGCCTTGCCCCACCCCCACCCCCCCCCACCCTCCCACCCCCCCATCCCGGCTTTTTCAGGGGTTTAAAAATATGGTGGTCCGAGGTCCGGGACCTAAGATTTATGGGGGCGGACTAGCTAATTGTTACCCTCTAATAGTCCGTCGGACTAGTAGTTTTGAGAAGAAAAAAAATTTAATCCCGTGATTTTTTGGGCCGATTTCGGGCCGAAATTCGGCCCAATTCCAATTGAGAATATGCCTGTATTTTTCCTAAATATAGTGGAGGTTATCCCAAAGAAAAATGTACGAAATATGTAATCAAATTCAGTTTGTTTATTGCATGTTTTAAAGTAAAGTTCAAGCAGGTTTTGTGGTTGTTCATCCATGTTGGATTTTCTTCATTAGTTAATTCATACCACTATTGTTCTTGATGCAAGTAATTATTAGATAATTCATACCAAGAATAGTCTTGATTTGTGATAACAACTGTTTGTTTATATAATACAAAGAAAAAAACAAAGTATTTTGACAATGCTTTTAAATGACTGGGTTTTCTGGAAGATTCCCCAATTAAATTAGCCAAATTGAAGCTGAAATTCCCAATTCTTGAGGCACAAGCCCCAAGCCACAAAGTACTGACAAAAACCCCATTGTAATCAAATTGATTAAAAATTGTTTAAAACTAAGCATATTTTTCTTTAAACTTTGGACTAGTAATTTTATGATACGGACTAGTGAAATTTACTTGCTTAATAGTCCTTGGACCAGTGAATTTTTAGGGAAAATTTAAACCCCTGTCGACACTTTCCACGGGAAATCCCGGCCCCGAAAGGAATACGATGGAGAGGCTTATGATCACTGTTGATATCAACTCAAAAGTATAGCTCTTGGTAAGTCATATCTATAGATATTTACATGACATACTTTCATAATAATAGGCCTATTTTAATTCAGCATTAAACTTCACCCTAGTATCAGTAAATTCAGAGAATGTAATAAAGGGACTGTCATTCATTTGATGGGGGTGGGATGGGGGGGAAATTTTATGGGTGTCAGATTATGTATTTAGAGTGAAGGACAGATAATTTATTTTTATTTCCAAGATCACTGGGGGCCTAATTTTTGTCAGATTGTACCTAAGATATTTTTCTATTCAAAATATTTCACATTTATAATCATTTAGGGTATTTCGATTCACCTTTAAAGTATTTACATTTTGACTTACAAAACTGTGAGTTTATATAATGCGAATTTAAAGGCATGTTTAGTAGTCCAAACTCAATATTCAGTTGTGGCGGGCCAGCGGACTACCCTTAGTGTCGAACCCTGGACAGATTATTTTTGTTTTTCTTCATTGGTAAAAACTGTGTCAGTGTGGTAAACATTGAAACTGTGTACATATTGTTTGCTGGTCTGATGAAATTGACAAATCTTTATAATACTGCTGCTGTATAGTTAGAATATTGGCCAGGCAGTGGGGCATTTTAATTTAATGTTAGATTTACTGGTTAAACAGTGATTTGCCAATCAACTAATATAATTAAATTTTGGTTTTGCTGGTATACATGTATATTTATTTGATCTATTTTTTTCAGCCATCAAGATGATACTTTCTGGTATAGGACTACCAACCCATAGCAGACCAGGGGATCTTGATGTCAGCATAATAGTGATAATGGTTAAGTCATCATTTAAATTTTGCTATGCCAAATTTAATAGGTGTAGAAAATTGGCAATTTACATGTATTAGGTGTAAACTTTTGCAAGTTATATACACATGTATGTAATATGTAATGGTTTGGGCCATGGATATATATCGTCCAGGGTACCTCAGTCTGTATAGCACATGACTAGTGATGCAGGGGTCTCAGGTTTGATTCCCGGTCCATCCATACATTTTCTCTTTTCCTGTTTCATATACATGTTTTTTCACCGAAATTCTATATATAAGATATAGACATCGTGGGAAATATATTTTGACGTTGACTGCAGATAATATTATATTTGTTAAATTTTATAAATTACAGATAGATTCATCAGTACAGAGTACAAGGTATATGAATGTGAGGTCCAGACCATTCATGCTGATGATGATTCAACTACTGCAGCTCGACGGAAGAATGATTTTCCATCCCTTCCAAAAAAGAGCAGGACAAGAATCGCTTGTTGAAAATAAACTAACATAGTCAATAGACTACTTTTCTTTGTCAGCTTTATATTACCGGGTATCTCTTGATTGAGTGTTACATTTAAAGTGGAAACTAATCACTCCACATATATAGATTTTTTATTCCATTTTTCATATTTAATCTACCCTGTTTTATGTCTGGTGTGGTAATAGATCACTCCACATGCACCCTTTCATGTTTAATGTACTATGTTATGTTTTGTATATGTCAGTTGCAGTATTACACTGCTGTAGAGTGTAGATTATTCTTTTTTTAAAAAAATGTATGCATAATTTAATGCCGACTTGTGATGTCGGGTTCAGTAATAGGCCAATCAACAGATATTCTCTATTATGCATAATCTACACTGTGAGTGTTTTTCAGGCTTTTTAATAAGCTGCTCCAGATATTCATGTAGAATCTTTTTTTTTTTTGACTTTTTATATAAAATGTCCTGCATCAAGTGTTATGTCCCAGTGCAGCATTATCATTTTGTTTTTAATTTTTAGGTATAGTTTATGTAATTTTATGTCTCAGGTCAAGGACAGTTTTAGACTAAGCCCATTTTAAGTTTTTTTTTCTCTGTTTAGCGCCCAACCTTCAATCAAAAACCTACCTACATGTACCTATTTGTAAAAAAAAAAATATGAACCAAAAAATAAAACACAGAATGATTTTCAGTTAATATTTTTCAGTATATAAAATTGTTTATTAAAAAGAGTTATAGAATTATAAGCTATATCTAATTATCTTCTTCTAATGTCTCCAGAAATGCTTATAATTAGGTCCATTGTCCTGGCAATTAGTAAATTCAATCAGTTCCTTGCTATATTCGTTTGCTGCATTTCATTTCCGGAAATATGCATTGCATTTCCGACATTTTTTAAATTTCATTTCCGACATTTTTTGTTTTAATTTCCGACATAACTTTTTTTTCATTTCCGGAATTTACCTGTGCGGCAATTCAATGTTTTCTAAGTATAAGAAAATGGAATTTTAAAAGTATCTATACCAAAATATTACTAAATAATCATATATATATATATATATATATATATATATATATATATATATATATATATATATATATATATATATATATATATATATATATATATATATATATATATATATATATATATATATATATATATATATATATATATATATATATGCATACATGTACATGTAGCACTAAATCTAGGTTAAAAAGTTCAATGAGCATAAAACTTTATCACCACATTTAATGTGCACTAAATTAAATATTATTGACAGCACCATACTTGTGTCCAAGTCACTGATAGATTTACAAAATTGGATTCCAATGATTTATTTATGGTTTATTCCTTTAAAATTTTTGTAAGTAAAGTTATCATTTTTTTTATAGGTACTACATATGTATTTGAAAAATGTCGGAAATGAAAACAAAACAATGTCGGAAATGAAAAGATGATAATTACCTAAAATTCCGGAAATGAAATGCAGCCATATTCGGTATTCATTATAAAGTATTCAATATACTTTAGCAGCTTAGCAATTCGCTATTTTTGACAAGATATATGCATATACTGATAGAAAATTACTACAGGATCATTTTAAAGTTTGATTTTATTTTGTTTCAAATTTAATGAACATGTGTGTAATGCAATAAATTGTTTTCCCTGTAAATCTTTGAAAAAACTTGTTTTTTTTTTAGCTAATATTCCTTTATTGAGATATATTCTAAAATTCACTTTGTTTGATTTACAGTGTACATGAAAAGATAATGTGAATTAATTAGTCATAAGACACAGATATACTAAAGTTGGGTCAGCTTGGGTAATAGTAATTATTGAACTATCCATGTTTGTCCAGTCAATGTGTTAATTCTTGTAAAAACATCTAATGATTGGCAGTTTAATTAAAAAGTCTATCACTTGTCGAGAAGGTCAATTACTTGTGTAATAGTTCCCCATCGAATCCCTTTATCCCTACCTATAATAAATTCTTTTTTCTATTTCTCTCAACAGTAACAAGATATTTACTTGTATTAAAGATAGATATCAGGTGATATAAAATAAATCTCATGTATCTAAATAAAGACATATAAAACCAAACTTTGTCTGAATTCTACCTTAAAAATATTAATGATATTTAAAGAAAGCTGAATTTAAAAATGCCGTTGTCCTTTAATATGAAACAAAAAAAAAGAACTTAATGTAATCTAAAGTAATCATGATTACATGAAGGAAAAGTAATCATATGTAATTGATTACTTTAAAAAATGCCTGTAATCAGCTTGTAATCGATTACTTTTAAAATCCAAAGTAATTGGAATTTAATCGATTACTTTTGAAAGTAATCGACCCCATCCCTGTATGCCGCCTTCCTCCCCCCCCCCCACCCCCCGTTTACCTCGCCACTCCCGCCCCGCCCAAGCTTTTTGCTTGCGATTTATAGGCTCTTAAAAAATGATACTATATATGGATAAACTTATTTTCTTATTAATATAAAATTAAATTTTATAAGATGAAAATATAGGGAAAACGGCTTTTATAAATGACAGGTTTAGAAAATTTGGATACAGCCGCGACTGTGCACATTTCAATATTTTCTGCATTTATGTATGTGCAAATATATTTTCACAGAATTTAACTCTTTAATTCACGAGAGAATTAAAAAAAACTTCAGTTGCAAATAAGATATTTTATAAAGATAAGCTGTTTACTCTCAGTTGTTGCATAATGCATGTACAAATACTTGTTTTTTTTACCGAGTATCAAGAAATCGAACAGATGTTATACATGATTGTAATCTTCATGTACGTAAAAGACATTAGTATTTAAAAAACATTGTATACACATCTGAATTCATGGATAAAATAATTTTAAAACAGTTGACTGACTGAACAGAAATATAAGACAAGCATATTTTTTTCTGATACATTAACTGCAGAATCAAATTTATGAATATTTCTAGTTTTACGGTATAAACTGATCCCGATTGAATTAAAACCGATCCCGATTGAAAATAATGCAAAATGTGTAAAGTTATAAAACTAAAGACAACTGCCAACCATAAGACATGTAAAAAAATAAGTCAAGTAATTTTTTGGCCATATTACAACAAAAGAACCAAATTTAACATTACAATTATAGTATTTCCTTCTTTATATAATTCCGATCGGGATCGGTTTAATTGTGAAAAATTGTAAAACGTTGGTAAATTTGACTCCTTTTATTTCTCTGAATATACGGGTGCCCACTAATTTTATTGAGTGACCCAAAACTTTGTACCTTGTATTTATAATAACATGAGAGAAAAAATCTGTCATTGTAATGTATTGGGTTTTATAACGTAATGAAAATTGAATAATGAATTCAAAAAGTTACTTGCTAAACTCAATATTGGACCACATAATTTTTTCTAAAAATATATAAATTGGAGTTTTATTCATTACTTAAATTAAAGATAAGAGTCTATGGTATAAATGATATTGATAGACACATCCAGTTTTTGCGTATCTGGTACATATAAAACAAAATAAAAACGTAGTAATTTTTTACCCCCATGTTGACCTTTTTGCACTTAAAATTGAGCACTTACCAAAAATAGGACTAGTGGAGCACTAAAATTTTTTTTTCTGATGTTGTCATGTGTAAACACTTTAATAAGTCTACATGCAAAAAATCATAAAAATCCATGATATGCGATGTTCCACCCATTGCCTGATTTTCAGTGGACTGCCTCTTAATATTTGATGAATAAATTCAAAAAAATTGCTCCACTATTTAACTTTCACAGGTCGAGACCACTACCTTATATGGAAGGCAATTTTCAACACGTGACGATGTCTTTGTCAAACCCGTTCTCCAATCAAGTGAAAGAGTCCCAAAGCATAACAGTCTACCACGTGTTTACGATTCAATGGCTACACGTGGTTTTCGTCGGTTTACTACACAAAATTTAACTCGTCACCGGAAAGACTGTAGAGCTTCTTTATCAATTTTTAAACCGAAATTGAAAGATTATCTTCTAAAGACACTACTCCATGCTCACATTTAATATTGGAGTTTGTTTTAATTACATGATTAACAGTTACTTCGAATACAGTACAAACGCTTTGACTTTTGCATAAACATAAAACACTTTCTGATAATATTGAGGGGTAAAATAATAATTTCACACTTTCTCCTGCTGTCTAAATCCAAGGACCTATATACTGCCTGCTAAAACTATTTTTTTCACTATATAAAACCAATGTTTTATCGACACGATAGCACTTATACGTCTCTTTGAACAATGGTATACTAGGCCGATGTATTATAAGTTGATATAAGGCTTCATAAAGCAAATTTTGTAAATGTGAGCATATAAATGAAAGATTATACATCATTTTAAACATTTCTTTCACAAATCTCAAAAAAGAATTGACAATAATTTTCAAAGGGACAATCCAAGTTGCCTTTAATTTTCAACACAGCTAGGTACTTGTAGTAGCCCACAATGCATTGCGGCTCATTCAGCAGTAGGTAAAGTAAACAGATTTGCTAATTTACATGCAAATTTATTCTGAGTCAGAAAATCTAGTGGTCTCGACCTGTTTCATGTTTTGATATTCTAGGCATAATCACCCCTACTAATGTTATTGTGATTTAAATTCAAGGCACGTGGTTAAGGTTAACCTATTCAAAGCTTCAAGGGTAGAACCGGTTTTATAAATAAAATTGGCAGTTAACAGAAAATTGCTATAGTCTGTTTGTCCTGTAAAAATTTGTTTCCAGACCTTTCTGAAGGGTCTTCGTGATTTTAAACAGAAAATGGTGGCTAAAGGGGGTGGGGTGGGGGGGGGGTAAAATAACAAATTATATATCTAATTATACTTTAAGGCGAAAATTAAAGCTCAATAGCAACCGATAGGTATTTAATAAATAGGTGTAATATCATCTACAATGACAAACCTTTGTAAGCCTTATACATGGCTATTGTTATAAATGCACACAGAGGATCTTACCAAAAGCAACTGACCAATATTGAATGAATACCAACGTTTACGCCAGATACATGTTTACATTCTTATTCGAACACGTGGCTCACCTCAATCTATGATCATGTCATTGGAGTAAAAAAAATGTTGTTATGAACAAAATACAAAGATTAGAAACTTTGAAAGATTTGTTGTTAACTAGAAAAAAAATGTGTAATAAAATGTAGTATTTGTCTAGTTTAGAACGCCAACGCTTCAAGAGTAAAGAAAACGAACAGCATCTCTTATGCATTTAAATGGAGAAATCTTTGTATCTATACAACTAGACTTTCACCGTTTATTTAACAAATAAATTGTTTGTCATTTGAGCATGAAATAATATAGAATTTTAAAAAATGCTTTTTGTTTACCATAAGATTTTCCGTTTTTTCAACAGTAAAATTCCTGAAGTATTCGTAGTAACCCATAAATTCAATATTTATTCACTTGATTGGTCAGTTAAATTCATGCTGGTGCCTCATTAATCTGACGCCAAAAAATATACTCCCGGTTCCCATGTAAAAAAATTTGTTCAAAAATAAATTTTAATTCATGGCTGGAAAATTTAATATAGAGAATTCTTATATTTTGATTTAAGTTGAATGAATGTACGAGAAATTGAATGAAATGCATTTCTACAGATATTATAGGGTTGTAAAATCTGAAACGCAACATAACTTTTTTTACCATGTCTCCACGTGCTAGTCACTTCCTAGCCACATTTCCCCTAATTCCCCCTATCTCGCTGTAGTCTCGCTAACTCTCGCCAGAGCCATTGCCAGAGCTACTCTTAACACATCGTGTTTTATAATTGAAGAATACCAAAAATATAAAAAGTTTCGAACACATTAGAAGGGGTAATAACAATCAACAAAGACTGGTTTTTGTTCTTTGTGTACTCGTCAAACATGTTGAGATTTCGAACTGATATTCATATTAAACAAAACAGTACATGTAGAAGATTTATTTTCATAAGCACTTTTCTTAATTAATTTGATTCTTCAGGAGAGCGCGTATATTATTTATCTGCTTGATCAATATATGTTTTGTATAAAACAAAATTATTTTATATTCCTTTTCTATTATATTCAATTGGATAAATTTTTATGTCTGCTGTGAGAATTTGTACTCATTTGAGACAACGCCAAACTTGACATTTGCGGAATAGCGTACAGTGGACAACAGACTTCAAGCATCGGACTTTAAATAAGGGGGAGCATCTCAAAGTGTAGAATTTATAAATAACCTTTACGTTTAATATAATAATGCAATGGCATGTGATATTAAAGTTATCACTTAATAAATAGGACATGAAGATCACTTTGATTACTTCAATGTTTCAGTCAGTCTCTTTGAAGTCGGAACTCGCATCGAAAATGTTTATTCTTTTTCTCTCTTGTTTACTTCTTTATTAAATTCTTCTTTACCTTTTGAATTTTATTATTGATATTTGACTTTCAAGATTTTTCAGTTTTAAAAATTTGTTTTCTATATGCCCGTTTTAACCCCCCCTCCCGAAAAAGAGAAAAGGATGTGTCCTAATTTATATCAAATTTGAAATAAATAAAGAGTGATATAAATTTGACTTTGCTGGAAACGTAATGCAGATTCCCGATCTACTCAGCTTTCTCAGATTTATACCGATTTTAATTACCTGGTTCAATCCATTCAAATAAGCAAGGCTTATATACAGACTTAGTATCATAACTCAAATTCTAATTTGGCTTCATAAAATTAGGGTACAATACGTTAATTAAAAAGCCAGTTAATCCAACCCTCCCAAAAGCACACTTTTTGCTACAGTACTTGCATATGCAGTGAAACTGTCTCATTTTTCCAGGTAAGTTGTAACATCCCCACCCCATCCTCAATATACACAAATTTTCAAAATCAACGTGCCCATTCAGTACATATTTTATATATCAAACAACTGGATACATTAAGCTTTTCAACATTTACTTTATTCAATATTCAACAAAATATACAAAAAACATTTTCGAACGAAAAAAGGCTATGCAAATGGGAATTGAAAAGTAAATGAAAGTAATAAATGACCCAAATCTGTGCATGCACGACGTTAAACATCCCTTATTTAATAAGGATGATTTACAGTGTATCACATTGATGGGAAGTTGTACCTTCAGTTTGCAAATTAGAAACAAATGAATGTGAAGTTGATATATAGCCTCTGTACAATTCTTTTTCCGAGATTGTATTTGTTTGTAGTTAATTTTTGATACTTTTCAATTTTTAATAATGCAAACTAAAATATGTTATTTCGAGACAGTTCGACGTTCAAAAAATAGTTCTTTGCAAACTTTCTAAGTAATTTTATAATTTATAAGAGGCCTATGCATCTTCAGATGATTTGCTATAAAGAACTATATGCGGTATTAACCAACATTTGCCCCCCAAAATCAAACTTTGATGGAGTAATATTTAATTAAGTCCTTAAACAGGGGAGTATATGCTGACTTCAAAGCACTGAATAATTTCATAAGTAATGACGTCATATGTACGTAATAACGTCACAAATATGACGTAATTTCAGTTTTTTATGAATTTTGCAGAAAAATGTACATATTTCTCGATATTTTAAATAAAAGTCACCGAGCGCATGTGTGTTCAGGATAAATATTTTGATATAACGTGTAGAATGATAATATCAATGAAATATGTCAATATTGTTCCTGAACACACATGCGCTCAATAAATTTTTAAGCTTAAATTGTTGAAATTTTGTCCATTTTGTCCTCTTTCTGAAAAAGGATATAAAATCGGACTAGTTTGTGACGTCATAAAAACAGAAATTGTGAATACACTGCTCTGGAACTATAATATTTTCTGTTAACTTATATTTCTCGTACAATTTATTGAATTCAGCACATTTCAGGAAGTTTTCAAAATTTGACTTTTGTGTGGGCAAACATATGCAATATACCGCATATAGTTCTTTATATTTTTCAATTTTTTAAACAGTTCTCTTAGTAAAGTCCGCCTTTAAATGTCAGAAGTCCGAAGTCCGCGTTTCGCTGTACGCTATTCCGCAGATGTCCATTAGTATACCGATGAAGGGCTTCAAATTAAGACCTAACGATTCGGCACTCTTGGCCGTTAAGCAGCATATGGGCTCTTTCCGGTGTCAAAGCCGCCTTAATTTTAAGGTCTCATTCGCTAGACCTATTTTCACTGTTGATGCAAGATAAAGTTTGATAGTTTTAGTAGTTACGACCCATTTTTATTGTAAAGATTCCTGCACTTTCAATGATTTCTTTTTAAACACCATGACAGCAAATTTCGGCCTGGTTTGTGAAAATATGTTTTATCATGTACATTAATGAAAAGAGAATAGGTGGGTCTTAGTACAAAATAAGGTTCTGCATGTTTGAGGAATCTTCCTTACAGGTATATTATATAGCTTTGTTATTATTTCATAAGCGCTACCGAGAAAAATTGTCCAATCCGATTACAGAACGCCAAAACATGCTGGTTTTAGCTTACATTTAATCAGAGAAACGTGGTTTAGGTCAATTTAAACATTATCTCTTATATATTTCAAACATTTATTAATGGTCAGCAAGTACAAAAATAAAATGCACATGAAACTAGCATTCATTGATACTTTGGAAAACATGTAGACCTATAGCGAATTGCCCACCAAATGCTTTACAAACCTTTAAATTTTGTATATATATTCATCAACTGTTTGTAACTGTAAACTGGGAAATTGTTGATCCGTGTCTAATCTGTGACTCAAATGAATAAAAAAAAAGGTTTATTGGAAAGCAAGTAAAGAGGCATTTTTTCTAAGCATTCTAATTTCTAAGTATTTTTATGGTACGTACTCGTAATGCATCTTAGCTGATTGGTCATTTGAAAAGTATCGTCAGTGCCTCGATTATCATATTAATGTATTCTTACGTCAAACCCCTAGTTTCGTCAATCAGTTCACAATGGTTAAGGCCAGCAAGATGTACAAATGAAAAAAAACATGTGAGCGCAGTTAGGAACATTTTTTTTTCATTTCACATATCGGTAGATATCAATAGAACACAGTGACCAGCCAATATCTTCCGAAAATCATTCTGGTTTTGTTAAAAGTAGTATTAAATTAGTATACACAAATCAGTGATACATGTAAGTAGCATAAAAAAATTCAGATTAAAATTTGAACATTGCATCTTTGTCAATTGACCGGAGGCCGACATTTTTGACGGGATTAGTTGTATTTTGATATGTATTGTCTTTATCTAGTCTTTGGTTAGTCTTTGAAAAGTATACATTCAGTCATCGGATTGGGCAATTGTTCTCTAAGCGACTATGTGCGAAATAATACAAAGGCCATATTCCTCGGGAATGCATATGCCTCTACTGTACTAAGACTCCCCATTTTATTCATCTTTGCTCATAACAGAACATACGGTTACAAACCTGACCAAATTTGCTATCATTTGGTCTAGAAAACACGGATAATGCATCGTATTCTTCAAAATTATACAATATATGTCATTTTCTTTCACTCCTGTTAAAATAACCAGAGTGGTTGTAGATTAAATATAATTAATTGTACAAAAAGGGCCCCAAACATAATTATGTCATCTGATCCTTCTGGAGCCCATCTCTGGCCTAAGATTACATTGTATGTCACTTTATCGGAAAAAAATTCTCAAATAGGATGGTAATCAATAAACATTCTGAATCAATCAATGTAACTTTAATTGAAATAATAAAAATAGAAAATGATGAAACATTTATTTACCTGACATCTCTGTTTTCCATATTTCATAGCCATCAAGATATATATAAGCTGAAAAAGATAATTAATCTATAATATGATTGCGAACAATAAAAAACTATTTCTTATTTTAGGGACATTTTTATCAACGTTTGATGCTGCACCGGGAAGGAATTGAACCCTGAAACCCACCCACCCCCAATTTACACAGCAAGCGCTTTACCACTGCTCCCAATAACTTAGTAAAAAGACCTTTTGAGCAAGATTTCAAGTATTCATCTACCCAGTATTTAGCAATATTGGTAAAATAGACAGAAATTTTGATTTATTAGTATATTTGCAATACTAAAAATTGTGGAACATAGTTTAAATCATTTCCTCATAATTAATCTATTAATAGTTTAAACAAATACAATCAAGTTTAAGGGGTATTTTATTCATAGTATACAAAGAAGTATACAATGAAAAGGATTGAACAACAGGCTATATAGGTTCTCTCCATACGCAAATACAATCAGAAACGAAAAGTGAAGAGGAGACAACTAGATATCTGGACTTACAGAAAACATTAAAACAATCCATCGCATTATGAGAGTCCTTTTTAACCCCCTTCCCCACAGCCACGCATTTTAACGCATTTACCGTTGTCCCACAATCACGCATTTTAACGCACATATCGTTTTTTGACGTTTTCTGCTCTGATACCACGTAAAGTTTTGATGGTATGACAATAAATGATGAGATAATATTTTTAATGCCATTCAAATATATTTCGCAAATACATGTAAGAATATTTTTCCTCGTTTTAATATGTCCGAGTCGTTCGATTTATAAGACAAAACTTGGGGATGCGAGACAAATTAAGAAGGTTTTTCTTTTGACATTAAATAAGCCTTCTTGAACCGCTGGGTTGGTGATGTGGTTGTCACCCAATATTGTGTGAGATGGGAACTTTGATTCAGAATTTATCAAATTCTATAAATGAGTTTTTTTATATAAATATTTGATAAAAATGTGTGCAAATATTGACAGAAGGTATGGATAAAATTACAAAAGAAATTAAGTTAATTCATACTCATACAACTGAAGAGAAAAGATGTTTGTTCATAGAATAAAGCTTTGTTCTAATTTACATTTAATCTTATTTCTTGTTCAATTTAAATTCCAATTCGTAAAAATACAATTTTATTGTTTCCGCCTTACACAGCAATAAAAAAACATACACAATTGGAAAGGGAAAAAACTAGAGAAACGACAACATCTTGTTGAAAAAGATGTTGGTTAATTCAAATTTGAATGATTTCATTATCAAGTCAACGTTTCCAATATTCATAAAAAAAGAGTTGCACTTACTCTCATATATTGATTTCTCAAAACATACGGTCATGTATATATGTACATAAAACAAAGTATTTGGGAAAATTTTAACAAGTTAACTATATACTTGTTTGATATTTTTAAAAACAAATCTATGAACCAATGCTCGCTAGAAATACCCCGCTCTGATGTGAAAATACACTGATATGTTAATTAAAATTTACACAAGTTCAGTTACGAGCATATGCACGGATAAATAGGAAGATGACATCAGATTCATACAAATCCCATCACATGGCATGCCGTAACAAAGTATGTGCTAAAATTTCAAGCATATTCAGTATAAGTACATGTTGCTGGAAAAAAAACTGCGACGGAAATGTGTTATGCTTTGTACGACAGACGCACAGATTAACAGGTATTTAATATCGGATTTAAAAAAAGATGCCACGATATAGCATGCATCAGTGAAGAATATGCTAAAATTTCAAGCATTTGTGATGAGTAGTTGCTGCGAAAACTGTGATCAAAACTTTTGTATGAACAGATACACAAACAGCTAAATAGACGGACAAACACACTAGGTAAAACAGTATACCCCTTTCCTTCTCCTTGGCTTCGGAGAGCGGGTATAATTAAAAGATCTGTACATGTTTACTGATTAGTCCCTTAGGAATATTCCTTGATCCGCCTTGAGTAGGTTTCTATTGTTAGTATATTTAAAAATATTCACTTATCCGCTTTTGCATGTAGTTTAAGAATATGTATATACCAGAGATAGGGTAATTGAATAAAGTAATTGTAATTGAGCGTAATTAATAAAATTTTGCAAAGTAATTGAAAGTAATTTGTATTTGAGCTCGCCTTCAATCAAAAGTAAGTGAATGTATTTAAATACATTTCAAAAAAGGTCATGTATTTTTAATTACTTTTCAATTACTTTTCTTCAAAATGAATGTTTATAAAAAGGGGTCTTATACTGATACACAGTTTTTGTACTTGTGGATTTATCCTACCTATTCCCACTTTTTAAAAATCTCAATTCTACCTGTTCCCACTTGCAAATAACAAAGATGTTTAGATAGTTAATAGTTTTTACAGTAATTAGACTAACTACCTCCCCTTTTAGATTTACCTATATTCTATTAATTTTATGTTTAAAATATTGAATGGATTTGTTAGAATTTTTTTTCTCTCATAATATGGATTTGAGAAAATAACAAAAAAAAAACATACACCATACTGGTATAGCACTGGCTTGTGTTTGTGCAATAATTAAATGTCTCATAATGTTTTTTAAAATTTGTTTATTCAGTGTCACACTGCCCAGGGCATTAAGTAAAGGTCTAATTTTGAACAGGTGTGAACGCCTCTCATACCCAAAAAGAAAAACACTGAATAAAAGTTCACTAAAGAAAAAATGTATTTTAAAAAATCTTTATTTTTCTTCCTTTATAAAAATAAAACTCAAGTAATTAAAATGTATTTTATTACATTTGTCAAAGTAATTGAAAGTATTTTATTACATTTGAAAAAATCAAGGTAATTGTAATTGCAAGTAATTGACAAAATTATCAATGTATTTGAAAGTAATTAATTCCTCTTCAAAGTAATTGACCCCAAGCCTTATGTATACATGTACTCTGTAGGTTTCAAGTTTGACAACACTGCATACACTAGAAATGGTAGTTTTAAGAAACACTTAATAGGCAGTGGCGTAGCATCGATTTTGAAAAGGGGGGGGGGGG
>PRKT01000961.1:134488-153873 GCA_003671525.1 Saccostrea glomerata
CACATCTAGCTTTTGAGTATCTGTTACATATAAAACAAAATAAAAACGTAGTTATTCTTTTGCCCTCATGTTGACCTTTTTGCACTTAAAATTAAGCATTTAACAAAAATAGAACTACAGGAGCAGTAAAAAAAATTTTGATGTTGTCATTTGTAATCAACTGCTTTAATAAGTCTACTTGCAAAGAATAATTAAAATCCATGACACGCGATGTGCCACCCATTGCCTGGTTTTTCGGTGGACTGCCTCTTAATTCTACACTGTATACCTAAACGTTAATACAAATACTCTTCAATTACTATTTTTAATGAACATGACCAGTAAAATTAATGGTATAAATGTTATTAATTTTCGAACTAATTTACAAAACTGTACAGCTTTCAAAATCGTGTATCATGTTTTCATCCTATTCAATTTTCAACTTTGAATTCAACACTAAATAATTCAAACAGACTTCTAGAAACGAAGAGTAAAGAACAGACAGCAAGTCAGAATGTCAGTCAGAAAGCAATATATGAATTATTATCTATTCTAGTAACTTATTTACATTCTCACATTTCAGTGACTTTTAATCATTTAAAATATATGTTCAAGAAAACGGTATCATAGTTATTTAAAAGCAATTTACTCTAAGTCAAAGTGTTTTTTTTTTTTTTTTTTTTTTGGTTTCAAGAAAACGGGGATGTGAATTTCCAAAATTGTATTCTCAAACAAAGTTCAATCTCACCTATCTTAAGCTTTTCTGCATCTACTCTGTCACTGCCCTCCTGTTGGCCTAAGTAGCTGTTTATCTCCTCTAAAACGTCTTTATTCGACGAGGAATATTCTTCTTTGCTAATGTCTTCCGATGGGGAGTCTGCTGCATTGCTGGTTTCATCTATATATGGCATGTTGCCCTGTTTTTCCACTACATAATCTGACAAGGAATTATCATCAGGCTTCTTTTCTCCTATGTCTTCCTTAAATTGTTTTCTGTTCATTTCAACTGTAGGGGAAACCATAACTTAATAAGACTATTGATATGTTCGCAATTTTTTAAGAAACATAATATGATTCAGATGTTTAGATTTGTTTAGATTTGTTATTTGACTTACGTACATACATGTATTAACTTTCCGATTATATGATATAAGTAACCCAGTTATAGTAATATGACATCTGGGGTGAAACATACATATGAAACGATTTTTTCCAAAATAATTATATACGAGGGGGTGTTAGAAAAGTTCGCGGACAAGTTCTATTGTGAGCGTGCTATTTCCACAAAACCGGTCAAACTTTCCAGATAAAAGTTTTACCTTTTTTCCAATAAATATACAAGAATTTGGTGCTCTCCGGTGATTATTGAAAAATATACAGCATTTTTATTTTGATAAAACTTGCTTCATGGAGCATGCTACATTTTAGTATGTTTACACCACAAAGACTCTTTATTAAAATAAAAAATTGCACAATTGTAGCGCAAAGAGATTTATGATATTTTGCCTGCCGCTAAAGTATGCAGGAAACGTCACTGGGAGAAATTCTGAACTAAATTGGATGGTATATGACTGTTTTATAGCTGTTTATTAATGATCAACGCGTAAAAAGACAACCAAAAATGGGAACGTCATTGAGCATCATGGAGCACTGGATTACGTAAAAATTATGTGTGCAGACAAAAAATGTCAAAATAGAGATTTAAATGTTCATTATGCTGACGGAAATTTCCAACACATACAAAGAACAAGTTTTCAAATGGTTATAGCTTCATAAGAATGGAAGGAGTAACATTTTGAATGATTAACTCCATCGATACTTCAATACCCTATCGCATGGACGTTGCGGTGCGCCTATATGGTTTTGCATAGTTTCCATACCTGATTGATTAACTGCATAGACTTTTTTTATTTTTTAAGATCTCAATAATATACGAATCAGTACAAAAGACATTAAAGTAGAAAAGTAACATGTCCTGATATATATTTTCAATTTTAAAGTATAGAAAAAAGATAAGAAAAATTTAAGAAATGAAAGATTTATAATTATAACTGCGACAAAGCTTAACGGATTGAAATCTGGTTGCCAGGTCGCTTACGTCAAGTGATTGCTCCGTGAATCCCATGACCCCATAGTAAATAGTTGTACATTTTCAAGAGTTAATTATATGGACCTAATTTTTATATACCAATAAACAAAATGTAGGAATTCAGGTCATACTTCACAGTACACAATAGATTGACCGTAATTCAATGTGTCCGCGAACTTTTCTAACAACCCTCTTATGCATTCTTAATAAACCGTATTCATTAGTATAAAAAGTTACATTTCCAATTCGATTGACTTTAAACTGAGAAAGTAGAATAATTTTCGAAATATTGCAATCAATAATATTGTAATTTTTTTTAATTAAAAAGGGAAAAAATTTCATCTCAATTTTGAAAAAAAAAAACTATTTTTGTGAACATTTGTAAAATAATGTAAAATAATTAATTGTTTATTGAGTAAATGTGTGATGAAAAACGTTGCAAGAAATTTTCCTATTACCCGTTCACTAACCAAATATCTTATTCCGACAGACATATCTTTTTCTAAAACTTTCATCATTATATATAATCTTACAATCATAATATGATATATTTTGGACTTTTTTATGATTTAGAAAATAACAAACTTGTAGATCGGTCTCCAAAAATATTTTCTTTGTCCAGGGTTTTTGTATTTGCCGGCAAAAGTATAGACTCGTCATTCAGTTCTTGGTTCCCTTCACTTTCCTGTATTTCCTCTTCATATTCTATGAGTGGAATTTCTTCTACAAATAAAATTAATTGCTAGGTTTATGCATTTATTGTATCAGATTATAATACATATAATAGAAACTATAAACATTATCACCTTCAATTTTGTTTTAATTTCCTTAACATTGACTTGATGTAACAGAAGTCAAATCCGGTAAGATAAACAGGTACTATGCTATCTTGTTCATGATTAAATTAGATGTCATTAAAAAAAGGCACAGAAAGGCGGAGCATTACTATAACACCAAATAATATAGAATAATTATGAGATCACTGTGAAAAGAAATACCCTTCTGACATCACTTTCTAAACCATAAATAAAACAGGGCAATATACATCAGTAAGCACGATGTTTCTGCAAAAATTTACATTTGCCGTGTTTTTCTCATATCCAATTATAAAATTGATTTAAATGCTATTCTGTTTATACTCACGCGTAGAAATATACACAGAAAAACTCGCGCTAAAGCGACATCACAATGGGGCTACAGAGACATTAATTAAATTTTAAGTATCACGATATAAGGCAGCGAGAAAATATAATATTGGGAATAAGTTAGCGCTATTTATTGGAATTCCCAGGGGTACCAAATGCGCTCCGTTATTAGCAGACCTATTTTTATATTCATATGAAGCAGAATTTGTGCAAAATCTAATGCCTAAAAAGAAGAAAACACTTGCTGTGGCCTTCAACACTACATTTAGATATATAGACGACGTATTGTCAACTAACAATGGTCATTTCCATTCCTACGTCGATACGATATATCCTGGTGAGCTTGAGATAAAAGATACTATAGAGTCTGACACATCTGTTTCATACTTGGATGCTTTACTGGGAAAAGACTTTAATGGTAATCTTACAACCAAACTATATGATAAACGTGATAACTCTATTTTTTCTATCGTTAACTTCCCTTGCTTATAATGAAGCAAAATACCTTCATCACCTGCTTACAGAATGTATGTTTCACAGTTGGTTCGATATGCAAGTGCATGCTATACATATGAACAATTTCTAAAATGAGGTTAATTATTGACAAGCAAGTTAATGAACAAGAATATCAACAGTCTCTTTTAAAGTCATCATTTCGTAAATTCTATGGTCGATACAATGACATTGTGAGCAAATACAATTTATCATTGAGACAAATGCTGACTGGCGTTTTTCATACCAATTGTTAGTACATTATTTATACACTGAATTGACGGCAGTTTTTTCCGTTATTTTCCAATCATGACAAGGTGCAAACGGCGAGTGTGACTGGTCAGCAGGGGATGCTACTCCTATATGGCACCTGATCCCACCTCTGATGTTTCGGAGGTCCCTGTTTGCTCTGCTCCTATTCTGAATTATTCTGTGGACCTTGATATTGAATACTGTTCGTTATCTCCATATCCTCCCTAAAGCACAGGCACCTTCTAAAGTTATTTAAGGATTGTTTTTACGTTTTGTGTGTATCACACAGACTTGTCAAGTAGGCATATATAAATAAAAAATAAATAAAAAGTTAATTTTAAAAAATCAGATTACGTGTAAGCCTGTGTGATTCTTACACCAACAATGCAAACAAATCATTTTAAAAAAAATTCCCTTTATTTACATTTTACGTTTGAGAGCATCTAAAAGTTACTCAACATTTGAATTCCTTGCTACCTTATATCGTTGTTTTTTTTAATAACGCCGCTGCAACATCATTGTGACTTAACGTTAACGCATGTTTCTCCTTGTATATTTCTACGCATAAGTATACACGAAAAAGCTACTCAAATCAATTTCACAGTCGGCTTTGTAGAAAAACAGAGCAAATGTGAATATTGTAGTTTACATTCACAATTTTATAAAGTAAAAGACATGAAAGTAACATTTACCCATGTTACAATTTTCTCTTTCTCCCGAGCTGTCCATTTTAAGGGGAATTGTCTCCTCTTCCTTGTGCCCCTCTATATTTAAAAAAGAAAAAATGGAATGACAGTACAAAATACAGAATCATTTTAGTGTCAATTTAAACTATATTCTTTTTGTTATTTCCGTTATTGACAAATATGCTATCAATAAAAGTACACGTTTGAATTTTAGACGCATCAAATAATATTCAGTTTAATTAGACGAGTGTGTTAATAAAACAACCAAATACGTCCTCATACCTTTGTTTTAAAGTTAGCTACTCTATTAATTTAATAAACTAAAATGTTGAAACACACTAAGAATGTGCAAACGAAATTAATTCAACTTCAGTTAATGGTGTTCAAATTTCTTTATTTGTGTTTAACAAAATAAATATCTGAGGTAGAAATATTTGTTAGAAACTTCTATTAATGACTAATTATTCTATTTTATTTTATTTCAGAAAAATATATTCAGTATATATTTATGCAAAAGTCTTTACCGCTCAAAGTGTTCTGATTTCCTCTTCTGAAGATGAATATAAGCACACATACTAGTGTGAATACTATTATCAGAAATACTCCTATAACTAGGATCCAAACCCATGTATTAGTTCCATCGATATCTTGGATGGGGTTTTTTCCTAAACTTGTATTCAAAATGGTCGATCCCAAGTCGACGTGTGTTGTACCTTGAGTGACTTTGGTTTCTGAAGTTCCAATGGAAGCAATTCTATTCAAAAGCAAAAAAAAAACATTATAATTCTAATTGAAAATGCGTGAATTGTAAATAAGTATATCCTTTATATTTTGTACTTTCTAAGAACTATCATATTACAGGACCTTCTTACGATTATATGTGATCTTTGAGCTTTAATTATGAAAATGTATGTAAGGTAATTATCTCTAACTTACCTTTGAACAAAAGTTGTTTTTTTTACATTGTTATGAAATGTTAGAAGTAGGGGGTTTCTTTACCTTTGACACTTTTCGATATGAAATAGAACTGAAGTTTGACAAAGTCTAGTGAAATAATCTGTGAGTTATAATATGATTTTTTATTTATTATTTTGATATATTCACATACCCTTCATTTTTACAGAGAGGCTCATCAAAAAAACATCTATTTCCAATAGCTAGACAACTTGGATCTTTAAATGAAATTATTCAATTATATAAAAAAATAAAAACCTTTCAAAAACATATCATATAATTAACATTAAGTCATAAGTATACGTATTCAGAATAAGTCAATTTTGTTTTTTACAGATATTTTTTTAAAATTCAAATATTCAATATTATTTTTTAATATCAAAAGTGATTTCTGTACTGTAATTGATTGTAGTGCTTTTTTATAGCGTCATAGCATTATTTTTCATAAAATTCAATGATAATAAGAAGTTAGATTAGCAGTCAGTATTTACTGAAATACTGTAAAATAACATATTTTCGTGGGGTCAAATTTCGAGGTTCGAGGAAAAAGTATTGGTTTGTGGGGATATGAAACCGTGGGTGGATAAATGTGTAGTAGTAATACAAATCAAATTTTACATTTCGTAGTGTTCATACCTCGAAAACAAAGAAAATTAAACTCCCATGAAAATAAGCGGTTTCACAGTACCTTAAATCTTTTTAATTTTGAAAAGCAATATCATATACTTTAATTTAAGAAAAACATGATTTTTATTATACGTGTAATACGCACATTTAAAGATTTCATTACTCCAGTACTGCTCATCTGGACACCCATTTCTAAATTGTTTGCAGCTGTAGGCTTCAACAAGGGACGTTGATTTCTTTAGAATCAAGCAGATATCTAAAAAAATGTTTTATTCTATAATGTTTTAGATGTATTATCATTATAAATTATAAATAAAGAAATGTCGTGAGACAATTAAAAAAACGGAATTCTCTGTTTACACTGGATTGTACTTATAACAAAGGAAGAGAAAAGTAGCAGCAATGAATTAAATAATCATGATCCTTTATTAGGTCTCTTTTTGTGGCAAGGTTGCAAAAAAAACTACAACTGTAGGATTCGCTTAAAATAAAATTAAAAACAAAATTCAATTTAAGTTAATATGGCAATATCGTGCATCAAGATAAAAAAAACTTCGACAATGATGTATCACAGTGTAGACTACTTACATGCCGCATTTCATTACAATCAGACTGTTTTTTCAGTAGCAGTTTCAAAGAATTTCACAGAAGTTGCATGTACTATTTTAAGTAACCATGGCAACACTGTTCATCGTAATCAAAACCGCAAAAAGGAGAAGCATTTTGAGAAATTGTTTACACACAAACAGAGAGACGAACGACAGACACATACTACTAGTGCATAAATTCTTCTGGTCTCTGACCAGTAGAGATAAAAAACATGTTTTCACATACAAATGTAGCATCACATCGAATTACAAGGATTCAATTAGTATACTGAACTATAAATCATAATTATCAATAATTTAATAATGCTAAGTTAAGAGTAAAATTCTTATAAGATAAGTTTAAGATTAAATTGTCAGTAATTTTATTTTACTCTTTTCAATTGGAATCCTTGGATATCTGTAACAAAACTCCAACAGCTGTGTAATGTTCTCGTTAGGTATACACATGTATCCATTACTCTCTGTACAGTTTAGGTCAGATGACCTATTTCTCCATTCTGATTGGTTCCTTGGACATGTCGTTGTGTTGTACACGGGAAATAGATAGCCTTCCAGCTTATCCTTTGAAGAATATATGAAATTTGTATGTTTTTATATCACATTTTTCCCAATCATTTAGTCTATTAACATCACAAACTTGTTCATAGTTGTCAAACTCGGCTATTTTTCCATGACTTTAAACTCACTAACACATATTATACTTAACTTTTCTTTAGCTATCCATTCAAAAATCCTTGTTTTTAAGGTCAACGCATTAAAATTACTAAATTAAGATGAAATATTTAAGTAAAGTGTAGATTTAATTTCGGTCAGAATATTCATCTAGGTTATACAGGTGTTCGTAATATATTATCCTATATATATGTGAACGTCATAGTTGCTATGGTAACATATTGACACCAAGCAAAATCTATTACAAAGATTGTGCTTTCTGAGGTGGAAATTCTTCAAAATCATCTGTCAGTTTTGAATATTTTTAAGATCCCCAACAGCCAAAAAAAATTTTGAACAGTTCCAATATCTATATTGGATTCCAAGACTTCATAAAAACCCTTACAGAGATTCGAGGTTGCCCATAAAGTGTATGGACAACATTGATAATTACTGAATATATGAAACTATTATTTTTATTAAATTTATCTTTCATTTTTTTTGATATGCAAGTTTTAAACAAAAACAAAGCACAGATATACTTTTATCAGATACGATGAAAACACACTCATACCCGGAGCACTTACACGGAAATCATTGATGTTACCCTACGTCAAAGTTTAATACATGTTACTTTTCTCAACATATTAACCGTTTAATTCTATACATTTCCTTTATGTCGAATTAACCAGACTGAGTCATAAAAAACTATGTGCACAAACTGTTCAGTCTTCATACGTTAAACACTTCTTTTCACCGATCTCTTAAATCATCAAATCTTTGTTAAAACTCGTTAAACCGACCTTATTTACTGAAGTACATTAAATTCACGTTACACAATTTATTTTTACAGCATGCAATTTCAGAATAATGTTTTTTCATCACGCATGTTATTCTACAAACTGATTCTACCATCCAAAAACATATATATTTCAATTAAATACTTAGTAATGACTTCCTTTACTATGCTTAGTATTTTCCCGACAGTTAACAGAATTTATGGATCTCTGTTTTGTTCGATGTCTACGCAAACGTTTATCACTGCTCTCTGCTCCAACGTTTCTGAAAACATATCTTTTTCGAAAAATGCCGTCCCTGTCTTAAAAGATTCTAACCTCGATTTCTCAGCCATTTCAAAACCCTGAATGTTCAAATTTTGCAGATTTGAAGTTATAATTTTTCTTAACCTCATAATGTGAACGCCATTCAAATTCCCGAAGAATTTTACAAAAAACATGTACAAATAAAGCGATAACTTTTTCATTAAAATTTTGCTGTGCTTCGGGTCATCATCCCAAGTCTAATAATGAAGCCTTATTTAATTGTATGTATTTATACATTTAAAATTACATCTTGTAATTCACATTTAGTTAAGGGTTATAAAAGAATAAATTAAGGGTTAAAATAAATAAAAAATCAACGATACAATTTTTATTTAGATTTTAGCTTATCCACGAACTTTAAGGACAACGTTAACCCTCGTACATAGCGTTTTCCAGCAATTTTTCTTTGTCTTTTTCTCTACTCCTTACTAACACAGTAGTGAAGGAGAAACCTCAGGAGTACTATGCAAAAATATATTTGAGAACGTTTTAATCAGATGCGAAAACTTAAAAATTCTAAGGAACTCTTGGAAAGGTTGAAATCACAAAACTTCATCAAAATCAACATGAAAATGCACACGACTTGTCAACTGTATGTATTTTCGACAATTCCCAAAATAAAATCAAGTCCAGACTATTTAATATCAACGACAACTGTTTTTTTTTTAATTTCAACAAGAACGGAACTCGTAAATATACTTACTTGTCTTTGGCCATTTGCAAATATTTTTTTTTAAATATGTCATTGCAAGTACAAGTACATGTACAGGTACTCTGAAGTTGATATTAAAAAGACGCTTTAGTTTCTGATTGACTATGTTGACAATAAATATGTTGTTTTTGGAGACCATGTCTTGAAAAATCAAAAATGCGCCTTGTTATGAACAGACTCATTCTTGTATTCATATTAATCAGAATTTATTCAAAATCTTAAACATAAAAAGCTACCACTTGCTGTGGCCTTCAATTCGACATTGACGACGTATTCTCAATTAACAATGACTATTTTCATTCTGATGTCGATAGGATATATCCCAGTGAGCTTGAAGTGAAAGATACAACAGAGTCTGGCACTTTTGTTTCATATTTGGATATTTTACTAGAGAAGGACGTTGATGACCTTAAATTTTCGATAGTCACTTTCCCTTTTAATTTATGAAGCAATATATTTTCATAAATATACGATGTTTATATATGTCTAAGTTGATTTGATAAGCTAGCTCATGATAACCCCCGATAATGATAAGGAGCACACGGCGGTTGTGACCGGTCAGCAAGGGATGCTCACTCCTGTAAAGCACCTAATCTTACAGGTACTTCTGATGTTTTGGAGCTCCGTGTTTGCTCTACTCCTAAATTTGCATTGCTTTATGGACTTTTTTTTTAGCTTGAATACTGTTTGTTATCTAGTCAATATATTTCACCTTGAAGAAAAATGAAAATCCAAAATGAAAAGCCAAAACTGGCAAATATGCACATCCGTGCAATACCAAAAAACATTTTAAAAAAAAAATGGGATAAATTGCAACAGTACTTTTCGGTGTAATCATGGAAATATCGTGCCAATGGTCAAAACTTTTTTTTTTTTTTTTGCTGATTTAGGAATTTACTTTCTATTTCATCAAGAAAAATAGAATCTGATTCATCTTTAATAATACTTATTTGAATGAACTTAAGTTGAATACCATATATTCATAAGTTAGGATTTTTTTTACCTATTTCTTGTATTTAAAAATTAATGAAATTTTCACAGAATCAAGAAGAGAATATCACTACATGTAAGTGATGGTACCAGACAGATTAAATTTTACTGTGTTATACAGTATGAGAGGCAAGGTCATGTCAAGGTCATTACCTTTTTTTCATAGACATTTAGCCAATCATAGGATCCCTATTTCCATTTCAAAAGATAGAATGTTTTTCTTTTTGCACAGAATGATACAACCAAATAGGGCCTATAAGATGATATTACCAAATTTACATAAGTAATTTGACAAAAAAGGACATTGATTCATCCGAATTCTCTCTACCTTTCTAAATTGGTCAGGTTATATTAGTTATTTTCAGATGCTTCTTATATTTAATTTTTTTCTTATTTTCACATATTGTAAAGCTGTAACATAAAGATACAAAATGACACAAAAACAAAAGTTTTGATAGTTTACTGAGAGAAAAAAAAAGACTTTTTAGTGATTTTTGGCTCAAATCTGTACTTATATTGGAAGCTTTTGAAAGTTAACATAGTTCTAGTGTGTTTGAAAAATCATATCTATTTGATATATTTAGGAAGTTTAGTATTGGTACCTTATTATTGATTTCACTTGCATTTGTAAATTACTGCAAGTCTTTGTCTAGTTTTCAAGTCTTTGACACTATCTATTCAGCGATTTAGAGTATTTTTTTTATTTTATATATGGCGCTATATAAGTATTTTATTATTGGTATTATCTTATAATCATATTATTGGCTATTAAACATGATAGTGAAATTCAAATTGTTCTATATCAATTTTGAGAGGCAGATATTTTCAAATGCCAACATTCCGCCAAAAAAAAGTCTCTTTTGTTTTCAAACACAATTTACCATTTCTATTTAAAGTTGTGCAATTGTGAAAAGGGAAGAAACACTCTTGTCCTTATAAATCTCTTTATCTTAAATATATAAGACATATACGCAAATATACTTGAATATCTCACCAAGTGAATGACCAGAGAAGAAACCTACCTTAAGGACAGATGATACAAATCTTATCTTTGGATGAGACTTAATATCATGTCACAAGTTTAGAAAAGTGAATAATTCTTAGAATTATTTCTCCCAAGAATTGGAAAATGAAATAGACTTGGAAAATATCAGTAATATTTCAATAAAATTGTAAAAATGGATAAAACACACTCAGTTAAGGTTTACAGATGAAAATAGATTTCAGAATATGTTACCTTGGTGCTAGAAGTGTAATATAAACTTTAGAAAAATATACCAAGCCAGGTGATTTTATGAGGAAAAGCAAAATGACAAAAATTAGCACCTATGATATAGGTTGATTAATGCCATTTTGCTCTTCCTAATAAAATTCACCTGGCTTGGTATATTTTTCTAAAGTTTATATAGCATTTTTAGCACCAAGCTAATATATTATGAAATTTGTTTTCACCTGTAAACCTTTACTGGGTGTGATTTGTCAATATTTGTTTTTATTGAAATATAATTAAAATATTTTACAAGTGTATTCAATTTTCCAGTTCTTAGGAGAAAAACATCTAAGAAGTATCCACTTTTCTATACTTGTGACATGATATTTAATCTACTCCAAAGAAAATATTTATTTGTATCATATGTCCTTAATGACAAAAACAACACAATTATATTTATAATGCTTACCAAGGAGGAACGTTCAGTTTTGTCACTTTTATACTAATATAAAACTCTATGTGCCTAGAATTAAAACCCCTGAAACATAGAACTGGAGTTTTTGTCTTGGAAGAAGTACCCTTTCTCATCATGATTTGAAAAATTTAGAATATACACAACCCAAATGCTTTCACATAGGTTTCAGGCCCCGGAATCATGAAATATCTTAAGCTTAAGTTAAAATCTTCATTTCATAATAAAATTTTGTAGACTTTAGTCAAGCAGACCAAAATTAAAACATTTTTTTAATATTGTTTCACAGAAATGTTGTTATCTACAAATTTAGAAATAAATTCCATTATCAATAAATATTTAATAGGCGAATGAAAATTTGACTTAAGTCTAAGTTTGTTTCATGATCCTGAGGCCTGGTTTATTTACCCTGTGGTTTTATAAAATATTTTTCTTTACATATTTCATTATAATTTAATGTTGTTTATATTCTAAATAATCACAAATGATTACATAAAATCAAGAGCGATTCAGACAAAGATTACAAACTTTCTTGGTAATTAGCAGTACATTTAATCTGCTGGTAACCAGTATACATATGTACAAAATAAATATATGTTTGTCATTTTTTTGAATTTATAATCGCTCATTGGCTGATTTCCAAAAAGGAACACAGAATAAAACATAATAACCTGGTTTGGTATGGGGACACACCCCCTTGACAACCAGCTGAATCATCTCTATCCTTACAACAACAACCCCTCAAACCATTTCCAGTCCTTGAAATTCAGGGGAAATTCCAGATTTAATAAACAATAAAAAACTTCAAACAGTAGCTCGATCTTACCTCGTGTACACAAACATCATGGCTGCTAGATCTGTATATCAGTTATTACCTCCCCTTGTTTCATATCACTTCCGTTACTAAGGATGTATTATTGAGCGGCAAATTTGAACTCATAGAAAGCAACACAATTTTACACCTACAGCTGTCTAATTATTTTAAAATTAAACTATATGGAATGACTCTAATTCTTGGCCAAATTATTCGATGATAACCTGGTTTGGGTCAGTTTAAGTTTCGCTTCGCGGATTATAAAGCGTAAACTGACCCAAACCAGGTTATAATCGAATAATTTGGCCAAGAATTAGAGTCATTCCTTAAGTAAATCTTCGCTTCTCTATAGTTGCCTCACACTTCCATTGGGAGCCATGATTTCAGGAAAAATTAAACTCATCTATATAGTGTCAGCCTCCACCTTATACCCCTAGGGGTCGAGATTTCAACAATATAGCATTTACATACACTACCAAAGGAAGCTTCTTAATAATTTTCAGCTGTTCTGGCCCAGTGGATCTGGACAAGAATTTTTAAAGGACACCTCTTTATTTTGGCATTTCATTGTTTATATCCCCTTGGAAGAGGGTTTGGTCCTTTATTCCTTGATTCCTTTAACAATTTAGAATCGCCTTCACTTAGTGGTGCTTGGTTCAAATTTGTCCACTTGTTCTTGAAAAGAAGCTGAAAAGTGATTCTTAAAATAATGGGTCATTATTTTTCTGAAATATTTGTCTTTTACCAATATTTTGACACTGAAGAAAACGACATTCATGATTCAATGTATTAAAGATTATCAACACCCCGATCTCGATTGCTATTTTGTTTTAGACATACTAAATTAAACTTAACATTTTATTTAACGAAAATTACATTAATTGTATTACCTATACGTATTATTTTTCACAATGAAAATGAATCATTTCAAGTAAAATAAGATGGGGATCAAACGATAAGCCGTAATCTGGAATCAAAACTTACAATAAGGAAAAAATACACATCTTATTTAAAATATATAGATTTATTATATTAAACTAAAGTAGAAAAACATACAAAAAGAAGTTTAATTGCATTCAAATTATAATTAATTTACTAGCGTACTCTAAAGTACTCTATCGTACAAGAGTACGATAGAGTACTTACTCAGTTTAGTAGGACCATTGCTCCGAATACTTTCATTATTTCTAACCAATAAAAATTGTCCTTAGTTTCTTAAAATACTGTTGCGTCATATTACCCAGAATGAAATACTATTACACACGTCACTATGTTATAGAACACGCATCACAAGATTTCGAAGATACATCACAAGATTTCAACTATACATCACACGATTTCTAACATATAGGAAAGAGTTTGAACTTTGCATTCCACAATCTCAATCTTTGGGCTCTTTTCTGTAGGTGTTCTTAAGAACAGTGTCTACAATCCTAGACCACACATACTGAATAAGCTCAAAAAGAACATACTAAACAGGCTTTCAAATGAGGAGTGTCTAAGCAAAAACATATTACAAGGTTTTACAAAAAAATAACATTCCGCGAAGTATTAGTTGATAGATAAGTTTAAAATGACTTAATGTTGAACAATTACTTTTACGTCCTATTTCACCAAACTATATCATTTTGCCCTACAAAAGAGCAGTATCACAGTTATCGTGAAATGGTCTAATATAGCTTAATACGCAATTTTCGAGATGATCTCTCTTGGAACGCTCTTTCGATTAGGAGGGGAGATTGGTTGCCGCGTAAACAAACAGGTGGGAAAAATATTTATATATTGGATATAGCGCATCATCGATATACTGGTTTATCGTAGCTATATTATTGTCGGGATGCACTGTTCAACTCGAGAATGACCGAATTAAAGTAAAGGTGTCTTTTTTTCAAGCAAAAAATCGGAAGAAAAAAGAAAATTCAGTGGAAGTTAGACTTTTCAGACGAGGGAAGAGATATATGGACCTCTACGGTAGACATGAATCTGAGTAGTGCATTTCGGCAATCTAAATGACAGATTGGTTTTTCCCTCTTATTATAAGTTCAAAAACCCACTTACATTTTAGAAAATGTTTGTACAATAAAGAAAATCTTTTACTTTTTATAAAGAACACGACGTTTAATTCGTTTTCAAGTTCCCCAAAGTTGAAAGTAGATTTGTAAAATATACACCGTTGAGCTTGATAAAATCATAAAACGCATCGCTGCTTAACATTTTTTTCTTTCTATAGCATTAAATAAATTTTAAAAGCCACATACATCGTTTATTCATTTATGCACCTTAATATACATAAACAAACTGTCCCACTTCCATGCTGAAATAGATACTTTTTGCGCCTCTATCGTAGGAGAGTTACAATCTCGAAACTCGCGTATTGTTATTTTCATGTTACATCTACAGTTTGACTGTACCAATGTTTAAGCTAAGCCGAAAGTTTGACGTAAAGTTTCAACTTAATACATTATACATATAGACAATTTCGTTAAAGTAATAAAATTCAAACAAATTTAAGCAATCAGGATATAAACTTACACATTCCACCACCCAGTGTGCCAGTGGTAACGTTGTAATCAAGATCCAGAAATAAAAATTTTTCCTGCTACGTTCCATTGGCATGATGGGAAGTTGTCAACTCTACTGTTCCTGAACACATTTCTTTGCCACTAGAAAACTTTCTAAAACTCTCTTTAAAAAAAATCAGACCTTTACACAAAATACTAATATGGCGGATTTACCTGCAAAATCTTAAGGACATACGTCCTTGAATCGGTTCACCTTTCATTGTGCACAGTTTAAGAGAATTATAAAACAACCTACATTCAGATCACATAAAAAGTTTAGAAGTTTAGTATTGTGCATTATTTCAGGTTAGAGTTTAGAATATGCAGAGAAAATAAAACCGAAAGAGGAAGTAGTTTACCTTGATTACAATAGACGTGACATTACCAATTGATCGCGTCTTGTTGATATTAGCTGTTTTTAAAAATAGCTACTCTTATGTACATTTAAAAAGTAATAAAAGGACGTGAGACGCTATAGCATAATATAACATAATATGAATGTATTTTTTTTGTTTACCTGGTGGGATGGTTAGAATTTTTTCTCCAGAAAATGCCATCATTTTATTGACGGGATGATGTTTGAATAATAACAAGATATTTTGCGAAATGCTGATGAAAGAAACATGAAAGGATTCTCTTTAATTTCATTGGAAGATTCAATCAAAAACTTAATTAGCTACTGAGTTTGTCATTCAGGTTTAAGACCATTTCCTGAAGTAAGCAAGTTTAAGAAATATTATTAAAGAAGGTGTTGCAGAAACTCGCGATTATGTCCTATGTATCGAGCTCGAGGACATTAAAATATAATGTCTAAATTATGTCTAAATATAGATAAAGCTTCGTAGAGGACTACGTTTTCGTAGGGTATTATCTGCTTTACATAGCAGAAACACTTTACAACAAAATAACTGTAGGGGGTGTTCTTTACAATATATTTATTAATATACAACATATATACAAATACAAACACAGTGGGTACTGGCCCGTGTCGACTCCTCGCTCTGTTACATGTACTGTCCCAGACACACCCGGTCTGCTCGGTATCCACGTGCAGAAGAGAGCCCGTGCGACTATCCTGCCGTATGACGGGATAAAGACAGTAAGTCGTACCATGGAAAAGTTACACCTGTCTTCTTGTCTTCGATTTAAAAGAATTTCAGTATGATTTTGGAACTGTTCATTTTAATTGGCTAATATTGGTTATGAATCATGAGCAAATAGCCACAGAGAGTTGCACTGATTTTTCAGAGTCTGAGAGTACTTCTAAAATGAGGGAAATACTGTAAACGATAACATTTTGACGGTGTGATAATTTTGACTATACTGACGATTTTTCTGTCCTCGTCAAGATTTAAGGCCGGTATACACGATGAGATTTGTAATATAATACAAGTATTATAATACTTTTGTATTATAATACTTTCTTGTAGACACGCTAATACATAACTTATAAAATTGTAAATAAACTATTAGTTCCACGTGTTTTCTCCTGCCATATTTCTCTCTCTGTCAAAATAATAAAAATGATAATAATAAGCTCTGCTACTAGCATCTTTTTGTGGTAGCTACAGTTTGATATATTCCACAAGTCCTCTTCCCCTTCCCATAAAACCACGAGTTTTTCGATATCCCTACTCGAAAAGTCGGCCATTATTAATTACCATGTGCTTTATTAAGTAATGATATAAATAGGATAACCCAAATGTGAGTTCATTTGATTAGTTGAAAGTGAAAGGTGACTTAAAACTTGTATTAGGAAATATAGCATTGCTCTATTCTTAATACAGTTTTATAAGATTCGAAAAATCTTATGATACACTGTATCAAGAGTGCATAGACAGTAAGATTTTGTATTATAATACAAATCTTATGATAAAAATCTTACCATGTATACCGGCCTTTACACTCGTCAAACTTCATATCATTTATATAGCGTCACAACAGACTGGCCATTGTACATTACCACTTATTTTCTCGGGTTACCCCTATTAAAACTAGATCAGAGTTACAGTTCATTTTTCCGTAATTAGTAACTGTGAAAACACAGTGATATAATCACATTTTTAGAAATCATTGAATCTAAACTAGTGTATCAAATACTGCATGCGTAATTATCACGCCGAGCTTGACCTAATTTGTCACCTCAGGCAATCAAGTTCAAGTTCAAGCTCATTTATTCACTCAACACCATTTTAAATACATGGTACATGAGGACAAAGATAAATATTTACAACATGTATATATAATAATAAGGTCAGAGGTATAAGTATATAATATACAAAATCAGAAAATGAGATGGGAGAAAAATGGAAAAAGAAAAAGAAAAAAAAGTAGAAAAAAATATATATATTGATACATATAATAATGAAATAAATAAGGGGAACAAATTATGGAGGACAGACTAAATTGTATATTTTTTATATAAACATACAAAGTTTTTTAAGTGACATAGCATCTTGTTTTGTCATCAGTTGAGAAAATTTCAAAATATTTGGTCTAGTAAAGTAGTAAATTGAACGCTTATAATGAAAACAAATTACAAGACAATTTTATTAATCAAATCTTACACACTTAGATAGTTTGTAAAATCTTGCACACTGTAGATTGTCTGTACAAAAATTAAATTTTAGTGATGCCATGCTGCCTTTGTATCAATGTGAATTCAATGATACATAACTCTTGATTAAATATTTCGTCAAAATTAACACTCGTCATTTTTCGTAAACAAAAAATCGTCGTTTTCAACTCGTCAATATAACCACGTTTCCAGTAGTCTCTTCTTAGGAAAATAGACATTTTTTTGATATTTATTTTATAAAGAATTTAAAACAGTTGGGGAATATTAATTTAAAACATTCCTTGTCATTGCTATATTATGAATCCTTCATCTAATAATTTTTATCTTGAATAGGGATTTTCAACGTAGCCCATTGGAAGTGCGTTGTCTTCTTTTTTCAGATTGATTGATTATACAGTGGACCCTCATTTATCCGGACGCTTTGGTTTCCAGTCAATATGTCCGGATATGTAAAGCGTCCGGATACCTGAGTCACCAGTTTAACAAGACATAATAACATTTTAAAATTCTGTTCTGATGAAAAAGTGTCGGGATAGTGAAGCATCCGGATATCTGGCGTCCGGATATCTGAAGGTCCACTGTATATTGTTAAACGTTTTTGATTTTCCACCCATATGGTGACGCCATTTGACAATGGAAAGCTCAAAATTCTGTCCTGTACTCGGCACTGTGGGCCAATGAGCAGGGATGTCTTTTTCGTTCCAGCACTTACTGGGCCACCGGACCTCGATTTATATCATCCAAAGGACCGGACTCAAAGTGAGATTCGAACCCGCGACGTAATATTCCTCTCCTTACTTTGCGACTCTAGAGCAATTGGTCTAACAACTGCACCAATTTTTCTTATGGAAACATTACGTTTTTTAGCAAATTTTGTGAAAATATATTCTTTTAAAAAAAGTTTTGATAACATTTAAAGACGTTGACGAATTATTCAGGAATTTCAAAATGTCTAGATGAGATAAAATCAAAACTATTAATTTTAAAAAAATCAATTTGTCTTCTCGCTAGATTTTTTGCTAAATAATTTCTCAGTTTTCTTTTATATTGCTAAAATGTTGCGTTTAATTATGGCGTTATTTACTTTTACAACGCAATTTATTAAATGTAGTCACGTTTGCAATATGCAAGATTTAAAAGGTGACATAGATACAAAATTCAATTTTTCATCATTTGATTTATTGCGAAGAAATATTAGACTGACCAGCAACTCATTTTCATTAGTATTGTGAAATCCATATTCTGATCACAAAGTAAGAATGAACGGTATACACATTCTTCATGCATGAGAATTAACATACATATAAAATATATTGATTAAATATTAGTATCTGTATTTTTAGGAAATTCTTGATCAATGGGATTTCAGGTATAACACAAAAATTTGATCACTTTATACGACAACGATAAGAAAAACATCCTGATACCGAGGAAATAAGCAGTCGGGGGGGGGGGGGGGGGG
>PRKT01000961.1:153951-167990 GCA_003671525.1 Saccostrea glomerata
GGGGGGGGGGGGGGGGGGGGGGGGGGGCTGCAATGTTCTTTCTGTAGTTGTTGCAAGCTATATTATATGGCCCTAAATCTCAAAATTTCGAATTCTCTGAATCAAATTTCAATACGCCAATTGTAAAAGAATTGCATTTAGCTTTTACACTTTGAGCTTTTGTTATAAACAAAAATATATATAGAAAAAAAACAACTTATTTTTTTTAACTCGAAAGCGAGAATTTTTATTTATATAGAGTCGTCTCTCCGTAAGATCTTTTACCAGCGCTTATGGGCACTTAGTAAGAAATTTATATCCTACCAGGGTTCTCCACAAGGTGTTTTACCATGGCGGCCCGCCATGGTGAAATTTATGTGCGCCATGGTTAAACGAGCTGCGTCATGGTTAAAATCAGCATCCGCCATGATTAAATTTTATTGCATTTCAGTCCTGACAACTACTTTTTTTTCAATGACTTGAGTTAATTGTGTTTATACTACGACTGTCGTGAACCTGGCATGCCTCGAAAGAAAGCGGACTGTGCTAAACAAGCGTGACAATCAATGGAGAGTCAATCAGCTGATCAATATTGTGAGAGTTAATTATCCTGCACATATGTAAATAATTTTGGGGAATTTCAACACGTTCACTTCATGGATAGCTATATAAGGGTTTTATAAAAAAAAAAATACAATACGGGTACGGTCTACGAACACAATAATCGTCATGTTTGAGATTCAAGTTTCTGTGCCTGAAAAAAAATACTCGGTAAAAACTCCATATTCCTCTGTATTTAATAAATTCCCCATGCTCGACCTCGTTTTATAAGCTTTAACTTTATTATCTTTTTGACAAAATGTGCATAAGGCCTAGCTGTGTCTAAATCGCCGTGACGGTCTTAGTTTTTGAGTTACATATACTTCCCGTTGTTATGAAACGTCGCGTGGCGCTATTTTTAGCTCTGGGCACGCGGAGAAAAAAAAAACGTTTAGAAAAAAGGACACTAAGTCTAAATGTTCTTTTGTGTTTTAACTTAAAAAAAAAAACATTACCCATTCAACAGTTTTAGTCATATTGAAACAAACATTTCATACAACAGGCTACAGCTCTTATAGTTATTAATCTAATGTCATGGTTACTGGCTACCTGTAAAAACACTTTTTTCTTTATATTTCTTCAGAAGGTTCCTACGGTTTCGGGCAAATTTTGGTACATTTGTGAAGTAAAATACAGGATAAATCCTTTTCAACTTCATTATTATTTTTTTAACTTTAAAAAGTGTTAGTTATATTTCATTGTTTTTGTATTGCAGTGGGTAATTTACAAATTGTAAAACCAATCATTGATTAATAAAGATTAGGAAGTCTAAGATGCATTAGTTTCGCCATTGCGTAGTTTCCTCCATGGTTAAATTTTCAAATGTGGAGAACCCTGTCCTACTTAATCTAATTTAAAGAGAATTTCCAACGTATAATTTTTATAATCAGTGAAGAACGTTATTTTAGAAATCATTGGATTTTAAGTTGATTTGCGAAACTCCCAAAACCGCAAACCACATTTCAATTCCATTCCTCAAAATTTTGTTTCAACAACTTGGATTTTTTAACGAAGACATCAAGGAAACCATAAGTCTCTGTAGAGACTGAAGCTCTACTGGTATGTACTTATAGCAAAGGAAGAGAAAAGTAGCAGTTGGGAATTGAAACATTACAACAGCAAAAAAATAGAATGATGATCCTTGATTAAGTCTCTTTATGTTCTTAGTGTAGTATACTTGCATACCACGTTATATTATTATCAGCCTAAAACTGTATTTGGGGTAGCATTTTGAAAGTATTTTACGGAAATTTCTATTTTTAGTAACAAATGCAATTATATTCGAAAAATCAAAAAATGATTAACAGAACTATGTGTCTTAGTGTAGTCTACTTCTGTGCAAAATTAAATTGAAATGAGAACAAAACTGTAGGAGGGGTAGCATATTGAATGTATATCACAGAAAGTTATCTGTTTAGTAATTATGGTAAAAACTTTCATCGAAATCAAAAACCGATATATAGAATTATGTATCTTAGTGTAGTCTACTTGTCGAACCAAACTGTAGGAGAGTAGCATTTTGAAACAATTTCACAGAATTTTTTATTTTTAGTAAGCACGGCAAAACCCTTTTCACAAAATCAATAGAGAATTACAGAATTATGTATCTATGTGAAGTCTACTTGTGTGCCAACTTATATTGAAATCAGACCAAAACTGTAGGAGAAGTAGTATTTTGAAAGTTTCACAGAAATTTCTATTTTTAGTAATCATAGCAACACCGTTCATCGAAATCAAGATCCGATACACAGAATAAAGTATCTTAGTAGTCTACTTGTGTGCCAAGGTATATTGAAATCAGACCAAAACTGTAGGAGGAGAAGTATCTTGAAAAATTGTTTACAGACAGACAGGCGAACAGACAGACAACATGGACGGACGTCGGACGCATTAATATCGCATAAACTCTTCTGGTTTCTGACCAGTAGAGCTAAAAATATCATTACATGTAAACGGTAGAAGGTCAGAAAAAAAACTTTACAAAATTCTCACTTTGAACATTTTTTAATAATCAAATTTTTCAGTAGATCGAGTTAAAACTTATTTTGTAGTAGAGGTTTGTACAATGCAATAAAGTCAGACCATGTCACATTGAAAACAAAAGAGCAATGTTCCTGTCAAAGAATTAATATTTACACAAATCTGCACGTACAAAAATTAACAATATATGTAAACCATGCACAGTTTATTTCTTTAAACAAGTATCATAGTTTGAGACCAGATTGCTACATGTAACACTGTGCCGGATAATTATGCCACTTCAAAAGTGGCATTTTGGCGCCCGCCAAATCCTTATTTCACATAAAAATCATGTATACCAAGTGGTAGGCCATCACTCACAGAGTTCATAACTACCTTTGTTACAGGTAAATCTCACCTGTCAGGTGAGATAATCACCTTTGAACAAAAAATTCCCATAGGAGAAATAAAGTTCCTATAGGAAAAATAAAATTCCTGAGGGATATTATCGAAATCCTGCAGGATTTCTTAATTTCCTGCAGGATATTTAAAAATTCCTGTAGGACTATAATTTACCATGGGAGAATTTAATTTCCTAAGGAAATTTATTTTCCTAAAGGAGAAAAATAAATCCTATAGGAGAAAATTTATCCTAAAGGAAAAACAAATTCTCCTAAGGGAATTTTTTTCTCCCTTAGGAAAAAAAATTCCCATAGGATTAAAATTCCCATAGGAATTTGAGAATTATTCCTATAGGATTATTTTTTGTGCCATCTTCTTCTTAATTTCATAATTTTAGTTTTAAAAAAATCCCTTAGGATTTTAAAATATTACTCCCATAGGATTTATTTGTATCTACCCATTTTGAGTATGTTGTACTTTTTCCTCTTATTTTTGTGTGTATGTCAGTGTTGAACGAGAACATCAGCCCCAACAGCCTTGAATTCCTCTTCTGATAAATTGTGCAATCTATCACAAAGCCTTGAAATTACAATCTCACATAAGGAAATAATTTCACTATATATTACTACATAGCTTGGATTAAATTATTAATTTTTTAGATTCTCAGCAGAAAATTCATGAAAGAGAAAATAAAGATTAATGCTTAAACAAATATTTGAGAACAGAAAAAATATGCCTTATGCAGCTTTTAAGATAGAAAATCAACAATAAACATACCTACCCTGAAATGCACGTGGGATTAACATGTTGACAAACAGACTACACACCATCTAGGAAGTTGCATCATGTGCACCTGAAAAAACAGTTCCTTTTAATTCAGTGTAATAATTCTGCTAAAGAATGATAATCCTAGTACATGAGTCCAATTTTAATACTGTAGACCTAAAACAAATTAACAAAAATGAACAAGAGGCCCCAGGGCCTTGAATCGCTCTTCTGATAAATTGTACAATCTATCACTTCTATTAGTAGCCTCCAACTCTATTAGTATCATAAAACCCAAAATGCATCAACTTACAAAGTTTGAAAATATTTAACCAGTCAAGACTGAATATATTATAATATAATTATAAAATACCATAAGTAGGTCACAGTGACCTACCTTTTGATTAAAATTTTCTGAGGACTCAAGATACATTAATTGACAAAAATTGATGATTCTAATTAAATAAGTACCTGAGATATCCAAAAGTAGGTCACCATGACCTCCTTTTTAGTCAACATTCTCTGAAAACCCAAGATGCATCAACTAACAAAGTTTGACGATTCTAAGCTAATTAGTACCAGAAATAATTAAATATAGCAATCAAATGTCAAAAGTAGGTCAGTGTGACCTACTTTTTGGTCGACATTATTGAAAAACCCAAAATGCTTAAACTAACAAAATTTGATAATTCTAAGCCAATAAGTACCTGAGACATTCAAAAGTAGGTCACCATGACCTACTTCTTGTTGGACATTCATTGAAACCCTAAGATGCCTCAACTGAAAAAGTTTGATGATTCTGAGCCAATAGGTAACAGATATAATTAATAATAGCCATAAAATGTTAAAAGTAAATCACAGTGACCTACTTTTTGGTCGACATTCTCTGAAAACTCAAGGTGCCTAAACTGACAAAGTTTGATGACTCTAAGCTAATACGTACCTGAAATATTCAAAAGTAGGTCACTGTGACCTACTTTTTGGTCGACATCCTCGGAAAACCCAAGATGCATCAACTCAGAAAGTTTGATGATTCTAAGCCAATAGGTACTGGAGATACTTTGATAAACCCATAAAATGTCAAAAGCAGGTCAATGTGACCTACTTTTTGGTCGTCACTCTCTGTAAACCAAATATGCATCGACTCACAAAGTTTGATGATTCTAAGCCAATAAATACCTAAGATACTTAAATATAGCCATAAAATGTCGATTTTTTGAAAAAGTTTGATGATCATAAGCTTGAAAGTGTCCAAAATATGCCTTCAAATCAATTTGAAAACAAATCCCTGCAAAATTTAAAAATTAGGTCACCGTGACCTACTTTTGAGTTCATATGATGTGAAATCATAAGATGCATCAACTTACAAGATTTGATGATCCTAGTCCTTATAGTAAGCAAAATATACACGTTTTTATTAATTGTAAATTTAGGTCAACTTTGAAGTGACTTTGAGACCATGCCCTTTGCCCCAGGGTAATTCTCCGTGCAAATTTTAATCTTCCACATATCTTGATCCTTGTATGTAAGTTTATAAAAAATCTGCCCGGTGGTTATCGAGAAGATTTTTTAGCAACCAGTACTTTTGGTCTTGTTTTCCTGATTATCTCCCCTTGTTTAAGGGTTCCAACCCTTATTTTAGTATAAATGGTAGCCCTTGGGCCAAGTATACCCTGTGACAAATTTGGTACTGATTGGCAAGGGGTTCTTGAGTTATGGGCAATATTCTAAAAAGTTTACGCACACCGCACAAATGGCCATAGCATTAGCTCTTTGAGACTTTGGCTGAGATGAGCTCAAAAGGAAAAAAAAATTGTCTCTATATATATGGAACTTCAATTGACTAAGTTCATTTTGATTGGCTATTTCCTTGCGTAAGACCTTTAAGACAACTAAAAGTTAATGAAACTAAATGAAATTTGCACAAAATGTCTCCGAGTTATTTATCTTTCATATACTAGTGCATCAAAATTTATCTTTGTCCTTAAGGGATGAAAAATTTCTGTACATTGTCAAATTCATTTTTAAGAATATAAATTTCAAAACTTGAAAAAATTTAATGAGTAAATTATTGAGAAAAAAGATTTGAATGAAATGAAAGCTGAAATATTGTAGTTTTTGGCTATCTGCTAAAACATAATTTAAACTCTAATTAATGAGCTCTAATTAGCTAAGAAACAAGAAGTAAACTGATTTTTAAGGAATTAATTAGCAAAAAAGTGAAAATCTTAATTCTAAAACAAAGTCAGAGACTGGAAAAAATGATGTCAATAGAGACTTCAAAAATGTACCTTGGAGCCTTGAAAACAGTGATCACTGAATAATGGCTGATGATTAAGATAAGGGGTTCTTAAGCAATATGGCCACTGTGGGATGATGAAGCTTTTCAATCAGTCATCAAAGAATGAAGTTTCTCTTATAAGACCAGGCAGCTCTAAAGTGAATAAACAACACAAAAGTTTACAATACTTACAAATGTGCACCACATACAATAGCATATTCTTAGAAAAAGTCTACAAGTACATGTATAAACATTCATGTATACTATAAAATAAAATATTCAAAAAGATAGACAGTCATACAGTACAAAAAGATTACAACAATAATTATACATGTAGCATAAAATTAATTAATAACAAGGAGAAAAACAATGACGGATTGCTAATCAACATTTCATTACAATAAAGATATTCTAAGAATGTATACATGTTCTTTAAACAAAGCAATGCAATGACAGATATATTCATTAAGAGTTGGTCCATAGATCATAGAAAAGAAATAACACAAAAAATTCAATCATCTTAAAATTTCAAAGCCAAATAAAATTGCTACCTAATCTTGTGCCTACATGTAAACTTCAGTATGTACACCTATGTATAAGTTAAGATATACTGTGCATGTAAAGAATACATGAATAGCTTTCAATCAAGGGAAAAACAATATGGTAATAACACATATATAAAACATGTAATAAAACTGAAAAAAAAAATATATCTAATTTCCAACGCAGCACTGTTACGGCTACTATGAGAAATCAACGGAAAATAAAAGTGCAAAAACGGAATTTTTTTTAAAAACCGAATTTATTTTTATTCAGTTGTTTTATAATCACAGAATTTATATACTTATGAAAACAGCATAGTATAACCTACTCTGTACTGTATGAAGTTTGGTCCCATCGATGGACAGTCACGTGATGAATGCATAGTACGTGTACTGAATGTAGCTAGGTCATTAACAAATTTCAATATCGCAAGGGCATACCCTATTTGAAATTAAAAATTGTTTCGGTATACTTTGTACTTTCTGGAAAGTGCTGCTGCTTTGAATAGAATTCGCGTTTTAATAGTTAAAATTCCAAGTAAATAGGACCATGTTGAAATATGATTGACTTTCACCAAATATTTTGTGTACTTATAAAGTCACGCTCTCGATTTAAAGAAAGCAGCAGCACTTTTCAAGTTAAGGAACATATCTTTTGGTTATATTAAAAAGTGGTTAAGATTTATTAAGTGTATGCACTGGTGAAAGAACGATTTAATAAGGCACCTCGATGTAAACATACCTAACTTAAACATAAAACCACGACAAAATTATCTAAATACATTCTCTCCATAGTTAATGAACAATCGCACTAAACAAAGGATATATATTGGTATTAATAGCTTATTTAAAACCTGTAAATAATATTCTGTTTAATTTCATTATTTAAAAATTCCTCAAACTGCCTCTCATATCACATGAACTACGTCATTTTTACCAAAATAACGTCATGATTGACAAGTTCATTGAGATCAATGAATTGTTCATAACCAACTGAATGGGATTTAACTAGCAATTTTTTAATGCATTGATAAGTTTTATTGTTGTTTATTATGCTAATAGAGTTTAAAATTGCAAATTATTTCATTTACTGGTATTATGAGGAATACATAAAAGTCATATTTTTGTGTGACGTAACAGTTAACTTTTCCCGTATAAATTAGGCCCCGCCTCATTTTTTCATCCTTAACAATGCTGCGAAAAGTGAATATAATTAAAGACTCTTGTGTATCAAAAATACACACACATTGACAAGAATTCATCAATGTTCATTTCTTATTAGTACACGGTATTCTGTATTGACATGATATTTGCATTGGGATATAAATACATACATGAATGTATAATTGAAACTAAAAAAGAAAAGAATTAACTCAAGGAAAAATGCACTATCTGCATTCCCAAAATACATTTACTCTTTTAAATGATAATTAGCGTAACCTATTAAGAAAAACAATTTAACAAACAACATTTTAATGATGATAAAAACATGAAATTTAAAACACAGACCTTACAAAATTAAAAATAAATATGTCTTTGTTTTAAATTTTAAGTTATGTCTGGGTTGATAACAGAATACTGAGAACAACAAAGTAAGGATCTATTCAGCAGATACCAATTGATTTTCTCTAATCATTTGTTGGGTTAAGCCCCCCAACAACAAGTTAGGGGGTTGTAACTATGGCAAAATTAATGTACAGAGTTCTGTTCAACAGAGCAGATGCTTGTGAACATTTCAATATGGGAGGTATAAAGAATATTGGCGAGCGTTTGCAAACCTTCGATCTGTTGAACAGGCCTCAGGTTACAAGAACGTAGTTAACAGCTTATCTATATGTATGTACAAGTAAACAAATTCTGATAAAGATATATGTCTTTTTTATCCATACATATAATGCAGTATGCATGTAAACATTAAACTTAAACATGAATGAAAAGTTTGCACCGACATTATAAAATACTTTAAATTAATACAAATAACATTAGTCAATAGGCAATAACTGTACTTAATGGATATAGATCTGTAACATGCAGCTATGATCAAACGTCACAAAACTGAAAAAATAAGTGTGGAAAAAATTATCATATGATATTGAGAAACCAAGTTAAATCCTGTGCAGGTTTTGTTTTAATGTTGCATTTATGGACCTAAAACAGTTTCTCTATCAAATATTGATTTTTTAGTGTCGAGTCTCAGGCATAGCCATTTTTATCATGTTCTGTACCCTTGTTTTCAATTGGTTTCCATAATTTTAACACAGCCGACAGGGGGAGCCCTAGGTTGACTTGTACAGTCCTAAGTTTGACTTATGTTGGAACAGATTGATCTTTCGACACGTACCTCACCCCAATACCAACCACCAAGTCCTCCTGTAATTTTCATGAATAGAATAGAGCATAAAAGATCCTTAATTTTCATGATTGACAATTGCATTGGTCATCATATATGCATGCAAATATTATTTTTCTTTCCCATTATTTCTGTAGACATAGGCTTATATTGTGATGATGAAAAATTAAATCATATCTTGAATAGTGATGCAGTTGAATTGCTTACATCAGTATGTATCAGCATATGAAGTTTGACAATAAACATAAAATTTCATTAAAATGAGAACAGGGTCAAAGGAAATGCCAAGGTCAAAAACTGATGATGCCGTTGAAAAGCTCTTATCAGTATGTATCAGCATATCAAGTTGAAAGAAAATATTTATAATTGATTTCTTTAAAACTGACTTAAAATCAAAATGATAAAAGTGAGGTCAAGGTCGAATGAAAGGTCAAGGTCAATAATGTTAATATAATTAAATTACATCAGTATGTATCAGCATATAAAGTTTAACACTGATTAAAGAAAATGAGGTCAAGGTCAAAGAAAAGGTCAAGGTCAAAAAGTTGCATATCTCTCAACATTATGTATCATTATATGAAGTTTGATAAAAAAATATTTAGAATGATTTCTTTGATTAAAACTGACTTAAATACAAAATGTTAAAAGTGAGGTGAAGGTCATAATTAAGGTCAAGGTAAAAATGTTAATACAGTTGAATTGCTTACATCAGGATATATCAGAATACGAAGTTTGACACTGATTTAGGAAAAGTAACGTCAAAGTAATGTTAAAGGAAAGGTAAAAGTAAAAAGGTTGATGCAGTGGAATTGCTCTCATCAGTATGAAACAGTATATAAAAATTGAAAAAAATATCTTGAATGGAATCTTTACCATAAAACTGAGCTTAACACTAATTTAAGATAAGTGAGGTCAAAGTCAAATAAAAGGTCAAGGTCAAATAAAGGTAAACATTTGAGCAGTTGAATTGGTTACATCAGTATTTATCAGTACATGAAATTTGACACTTATTTTGGAAAGTAAGTCAAGGTATAAGGAAAGGTCAAAGTCAAAACTGTTGATCTCTCATCAATATGTATCAATATAATATAAGAAGTTTGATAAAAATATCGAGAATGGTATGATCTTAAAAA
The DNA here is from genome assembly GCA_003671525.1 of Saccostrea glomerata. Taxonomy (NCBI): domain Eukaryota; kingdom Metazoa; phylum Mollusca; class Bivalvia; order Ostreida; family Ostreidae; genus Saccostrea; species Saccostrea glomerata. The sequence goes on from PRKT01000961.1 coordinate 163,963, forward strand.
TTGAGCTTAACACTTATTTAAGATAAGTAAGTTCAAGGTCAAATAAAAGGTCAAGGTAAAAATTTGATGCAGTTGAATAGCTCTCATCAGTATGTATCATCATGTGAAGTTTGATAACACTGTTTAAAACTGAAATAAACACTAATTTAAGAAAATTGTTGTCAAGGTAAAGTTTGATGAAAATATCTTTGATAGTTTGAACAGAGATAAACACAAAGTGTGACAGAAGGACAGGCGGAAGGACGGAAGGACGAAAGACATACATGAGAAACACTATATGCCCCAGCCATTTTGATGGCGGGGCATAATAAAATTTTATGCTATTACAGATACACGAGACTATTCATGATAAGTGCAAAACAAGACAGCGAAACGTAAATTAAGTAGTTCACATTCTACCTACCGTTAATTTCTGTATTTCCTGTATTGTGCTTTTGGTACGGGTGGGGTTATTTGATGTCATCTTTGGATTTATATATTTCAATGAAACAGTCTCCAAATATTGGAAAAAGAAATTTTATACTAGTGCATGTATACCTTTCACAAATCTTGAAAATAAACCCTGATCAAGCTTGCAGAAATTGAATTTACGAAGTTTCTTTTTAAATTAAAAAACTGTCAAATAAACAATCTACAAACTTGCTATATGCTTGCTTAACATACCGAGGGGATTTTGAAAATGAAGGCCATAGTATTGTTAGTATTGCCTGGCTTTTTGATAGTCGTGATGATATGGCATGGAGCACATTAGAGAAGTTTTACTGGAATTCGATCTCCAGCTCCATCTCCAAGTCTGGAATCTCTATCAACCTCTTCTGTGGCTTCTCTGTAAAATTAAAATAAACTTATGTACTCTTACAGTGTGTAAGATGCACTGGATGCCAATGAAATAACTTTAATTTTAGCACATCTATAAAATATTTTGTTGTTTATTAAAGACTTTTATGTAAGAACCACATGGTTGTCTATTCAACTAAATGACTGGCCTAGTTATCTTTATTTTCAGTTCAACACATATTTTTTTTAAATCTTTCAGTTCCTCAGGTCCAGTGTCAGTCTAAATATTACTGTCAATCAACATCGCAGAAACATTTAAAATGTATAATTAGATGACACACCATTTCATTAATTTAATCATGTATTACATGTAACACATTACAACTAAGTGTAGGTATCACTTGAGCTATTTAGTACACTTATGAGATACAGGAGCTGATTATGAAGAACTTACGATGACATTCAACCACCGCAGTGTTCTCTTTTGATACAGTTTTGTTGCGCATTTAGTGGAGATATTGTCTGCTAGAGAAGGTTTTGGCTGCAGTAAATTATACCTGAAATCAGGAATATGTAGCTTAAAAGGCTTGGGTTCTCTTCCTATTGCTGCAAAAACCATAAAGGTATACAGATATTTTTAATGAGTCATTAAGCAGTGAATCAAACAGATTGGAACACTTTTAATTAACATTCTATCATAAAATATCAAGAGTTGCACTCCTGGAAACTAAACTTCTTGTACTTGAGTAAAAATCTCCAATACACTCTTATTTTGAACAATGAATTTCTGCATTGACTAAAAGTCCATTTACTGAATCTTCATATATATATATATATATATATATATATATATATATATATATATATATATATATATATATATATATATATATATATATATATACATTCCTGTGCTCCTAAATGTTAAAAAAAAAAGTCTAAATAATTATGCTTTTGACAATTTTATACAAATGGATCAATTTTTAAAAAGTAAAACTATGAATAATCAGCTAAATAAATAATAAAATGCATATCTAACAATCACCAGTATACACTTAATCCATCAACATTACTATACTAAACTAAATGAACACAATGAACACGATGAATAAGAGCTCCATACCAATGTTCTTGCTTTATGGTGATGGTAAGAGACAGACAAGCATTGATACTCACGTGGCGTAGCAAAAGACTTCCCCTCTGTGGAATGTCTATTATAATGGACGGACGGGCACTCGAAAAACGATTCCTAAAATAACCACAGACTCAGTAGAAAGAGTTTCTAAATTTCTTCCATGTGAAAGAAACTTTCATTTAGAGGAAAAACGTTAGCAATGTTTTCATGTGGAATTAATTGAATTACTAGGTACATTTTGCTGTGTGTATTAAACATGTTGATACCATTGTTTTCTATTGATTTTATGTTTTTATTTTAAATACATCTTTTCAATATAACCCAAATCACTTCGATCTTTTCGCAATGCAAAAATACCCGACATACATGTAGATATACCGGTATAATAAAACCTGGCGTACCTGATTCTACAGATATCCAGGATCAGGAAAATAAGGTCTGGTTCAGGCTTCTGCATCCTGTACAGAACATTCTCAGCACCTCTATTGTATAACGAGCCTTAGCGTCCGATGGCACAAAAACACTTTCCATCCTCCTCAAAGCCGTGCCCACACAGAGAAACACTGCATATACACCTTTCCCGAGGAGATCCGAGAAGTGGTCCATTGCCGACAACATTTCTGTTATAGTCAGATTAAGGAGGGTGACAACCTTGAAGTTGAGATGCCTGAAGAGCTGGGCTAGGGTAGAAACATCTGTCTCTGGGGCCTTTAACTCTGTCTCATTCTTGTAGTCATAATTCCCAATCAGCAGTGCAACTTTGACTGTGGCTGTCATAGTAAATTTAGATAGAAGTTCAAAATGGCTCTTTTTTTTTTAATTATACAGCATGAAGTTAAAATGGTAAAATGACTTACGATTAAACTCTGGTGGTTTGTTGGGGTCCATTTTAATGGTGAAACAGGGAATATGAAAATAGCGACTTAGTTGGAGCTCAGGCACAGACACCATACACATGTAGTTTCCTTGTTGTTCCATGTTTTGTAACCGATCCAATCTCAGCTCACTCTTATATAGTCCTGTATTAGTTATAAAATATAAAATTAGACCAGAAACAAAATCTTTATCATTCCCACTTTGTGAATTATATACATTCACGACAATACTTAAGCTCCTTCTTATTATACCCCCCGCTTGAAAAGCGGGAGGGTATATAGTAATCGTTAATTCCGTCCGTCCGTCCGTCCGTCTGTTACGCTTTGGGGTACCCATCTCTTATCCGCAACTCCTCTTATACTACTGAATGAAATTTAATGAAACTTTCACAGAATCTTAATTACATATTGCCACTGTGCACCTCCTATTTTACTTTTTGTTCCGACACATATTTTGGGTTTCCCATAACAAAACATGGACACTGCCATTTATACACATGTGGGTAGCGGGGGGTATCATTAAGTGAGCCCATTGCTCACAGTACCTCTAGATTTGAAATAAATACAAGTCACAATATCAATACAGATAAAAAAAATCAGTATAAATACTTTCACAAGAAATCTTACCATGGATCTTTTGCCGTCTTTAAACCATTCGTAATGGAGTTGGAGATCTCGACATCTGGCCTCACATTTAAATATACAACTCCCTCCAAACTCTACCGTACACGACTCAGGGTTACTGATGATCTCTGTTGTTAAAAAAACCTCAAACACTATATCATCCATGCTTACATGATATACTGTACATTATCTCATGTTCATTTTTTTTACTTATGGATTTTGTAAATCCTATGTGTGATTAATTAATCTATCGGTAACAGACATGAAGTTTATAATTTTTTTTTGAACATTTATAAATTGATTTATCACATATTTACCTGCTTGTATAACTGGCTCTGGTACATTTTCTGTTAAGAAAACAATAAATGCCATTATCAAATTTGTTCTTGTTAATAAAAGAAACATGGATCTTCGTGTTGATTTAAATGTTAATTGTTTAGATATTTTTTACAATGTATTAACTGCTTACAGGATAAATAATATCTTAATTATGCATTAATCTTTGATTAACAAAATTTTGATCATGTACAGGATGTTTCACAAAATATGTGTCACAAATCTACAGACAGATAGATAAATAACAACAAAAGCTACATATACATTTTATATATCAGCAG
>PRKT01000962.1:0-44152 GCA_003671525.1 Saccostrea glomerata
TTTGAGTTTTCATGATGACTTTGAATGCACGTGGAGCAGAAAAAATGATGACATTGAAAAAAAATCTTTGGGTTTGATAACGTGTCGAGGCATATGTTACACTTTAGTAGTTCTTGTAAAAGCTTCGTTTTATGGCCAGATTTTTCCAATTGATCCATATCTTACAAATAGAAGTAATGATGTTCTGAAATAATATAACTTTCACTGTGAATGTAAACAATTATTTGGAAAATGAAACTTTTCATATTGTCTTTATGCTAGAAACTTTTTTGAGAAATATCTAGTGAAAAAAAAAATTATATCAATATGCTTAAATTTTACTCGATTGAGTTCAAGAAACTAGACAATATTTGAGTTATTTATGGTACAAAAAGCCATTTAATTAACAGAAATCGAGAACAGAGCTACCACAAACCTCAAAATCCAGAAATGCAATCTGCAGGTGCTGTGGAGGAGTCTGCATTTGCTTTCAACTAGTCACTTTGGCTGTGACTTTTCTTTCAGTGTAATACGTAGTCGTGAGTTGAAATTTCCTGATAACATTCTATCCGAGGACGATTTAAAACATAAAAATTCCTCATTATAACTGTATTACTTTCAAACCAGATATTTAAAGGAGATGTCATTCGATTTTTTATAATTATATGTTGGTATACAATGCATAAATATTAAAGCCGGAAGGAGAGTGATATATGTAACATCGCTTTTGCGAAAAGATTCGACAGTTCATGAATTGTAGGAAAAATGGAATTTTCATTTTATCACTTCCATTTACTCTTGCTGCATTTTTGTAAGTATTAAAAGTTAATAATAATTGAAACATATTCAGTTTTATAGTCACATGTGAACCAATACCTCAAAATTGCGAAATAGATATACTAGTATATTGAACAAAAATATTGTTGCTCCTTTGTTTGTCTGTACTATGTGTGCATGTTTTTTTCTTTTATTTTTTTTTTATGTATTTATTTTTTTCAAAACTCTGAAAGATGGAACGTTTGTCTTATTTATTTTTTAACCGAACCTTAAATACAAAGTTAAATTTAATTCTTTTGAAAGTTCACAAGGAAACAATATCCAGATTAAATGTTTCCATTTACATGAAATACTAAACAAAAAATAGATGCATGGATTAATAAAAATATAGATGCATGGATTGATATACATTTTTTAACTGATTTTGCTTTGAAAAAAACATAAATCATACCTCCTTGAAAAAAAAAGGAATCGTAGGTTTTCTTTTTTTTTTTTTTGCTTAAATATGAGACTTTGTTATGCTTCTTATATAATTCCATACAAAATTTTACACACATTTTTAACCTTCAAAATCTTTTTTTTTTAAATTCCCACTATATTGGTAGATATTATTAAGGTTACCATTTCAAATGTCAATCAATGAGAAACATTGCTGATTTCTGAAAAAAAGTTTGTTTTTGTTACTTATCCTTAATTATTAAATTGGTCATTGAAATTTAATTAATTTTCATCTCAAGCAGAATTCTCCGATTTTCAATGTGTTCAAGAGTGGTCATTTCCTTTTGATATGGAAAAGTATTACCTATTACTTTTTCATAGGATATACTTATGATTCCTCTTTCATTAGATTCTCATATTACATGACTTGAAACACGCTTAACTTAAAAAAAACCGTGTATTTGCCATGCATTAATTAGTCGGTACAACTGAGTGGTTTATTTTGATTGATTGTATATATTGTTTAACGTCCCTCTTGAGAATTTTTCACTCATATGGAGACGTCACCGATGCCGGTGAAGGGCTTCAAATTTAGACCTATACTCGGCACTCAGGGCCATTGAGCAGTGAGGGTTCTTTATCGTGCCAACGCCTACCGTGACACGGGACCTACGTTTTTAAGGTCATATCCGAAAGACCCGTGACTTTCACTTCTAGTGCCGAGCGCTTGGCGAAGGAACAGTCACTACCTTTGTTTACGTCTTAGGTATGACGCGGCGCCGCGATCGAGAATCGAACCCGGGCCTCCCGATCACGAAGCGAACGCTCTACCACTAGGCTACCGTGACCGGTATGGTTTATTTTGAAAGGGTGTATTTAATCGACTTTTTTCAGATTCACGGTGCAGTTGTTTCCCTCTTTCTCTTCTGATGCTAAGTAGAAAAGGTGACATTTTCAACTTAACCTTAAGAAATTATAATGAGTCGAATATATCAAAGACAGACATGCATTTATTTGATGAGAATGCCTCGTTTTTGGCGTTTGACAACAACACTCTTATTTATCTTGCTGATGGTGTTATTAAGAAAAGGGATTGGAATTTTACAGAAAACTCGTCATCAATACTTGAAATGGGCCATGTAAAGTCAGTGAGTACAACATCCAAATAAGACGATATAGTTTTTAAGATAAAAATTAAATTTAAATTTTATTATTAAGGTCCGACGAGACGTTCCTCAAAATATGTTTTGTATATCTTTGAAATGTTTGAAAAATATTCAAAATTTTAATAAAAAATTGATTTCTAAATCAGTTTCGAAACGTTTATAAAAAATCCAAAAACTTGGACATTTGAAATTTGAACATTATTTTTCTTACCCAAAGGATTGAATAAGAAAAACTACCCCTGGTATCTTGCAGAAATGTCTGGTAAGGTTCCTCAAATTTTTGTGAGTAAAAATGTTTAAGTAGCAATACTTTAATGACGAACTCTTAGAAAAATTTATCAATTATTAAGGAACGTCTCGTCTCTCCTTAAAGGTGAAAAAAAGAACAGTGTGATCCATCCCCATTCACGTATTTTTTTCTAACACATGAAGATCTTAATTTTTCTGTTCCAATAAATGTTGGCTTTTGAGGTAATTTAAGCAAGAGCTATTCCCCTGTCCGCCATATTGTACATTAACATACCTAGATCCCTTCATTTTTCAATTAAGTTCAATTTGTTACACTGGTAACGAAGCTAAAGATATCCCTGTTTTTCTTCTAAATATTTTTGTTGAAGACGCCATCAATTCAAAATTTTAAGATTGTAAGTATTTCCCACTTAAATTTTTATATGGGCGTTTAACATTTGTTGCTCAGAGAGGAAAATCGCTACTTTGCCTTTCAAAATGGCGGCTAAGGAAACTAACTCCCAGGCAAAATACCTAATAGAGAAAGGGTCTATAAGTTCAGTATTTTAGTTAATGTAAATCTAATCGCTTGTTATATTGTGACACTTTTTCAGGTAGCCATAGATAAACGTTATCAAAACATATATTTCTATCAGCCATTTCGCCAAATAATCGGATTGATTTCATACACGAAACATCACAACGACTTTCCTTCCCGCACCATACTTCATAATGTGATCGGATTAGTGGATATTGCAGTTGATTCTTATGAAGGGTAGATACAATTGAAAGAAACTTGCATAAAATTTTATGTACCCATATAATTATTATGTATTTTTTTGAATTAATGGTAATAGAGAACAGTGTCAAATTTATATTTTTGAAGAAGACATTAATTTCTTCTGACTAAAAAGTGAAGATTTCACATATTTATTCCTATTATACATTTGTAATTACAATTACAGTGTATGTTTTTTTTCTGATAAAATGAAAATCGAAAAAAATATATAAACTTTCTTAAAAGTGAAATTTTTAGTAAATGTACTGATTTATCAATGTTGCAAAATAGAATATGCATCAAGAAAGAACTAAAGTCCAACCTTTTGATCAAAATAATGAAAATTTATTTCAGAAAGCATCCGAATATTAATTGTATCTTTGGACGTACAATAACAATTGAAAAATGTTTAATTTGTCCCTCCTTAAAATTCCTGCAAAATCATAATATATAAAGCTTTCAATTTTTCTTAGGTAATTTCGTGTTCAGTCGTCTCTAGTGTTAAATTTGTTTGGAATAAGTCCCAATATAGATTTCATAATGAAACACTTTCATTACAGTTTCCTTTTTTGGATAACAAATAGGAAGAGTCCACAAATACATTCTTTCAATTTGCTTGGTGAAGAACCTAACGACATAGTATATAAAGGAATGCTCCATCCCATAAAAATTTCGGTTGACATGGAGGCTAAAAGAATTATCTGGGTAGATGACATGAAAGGGACAATAGAATCAGCCAATTATTCTGGAGGACATCGAAAAGTGCATTCCCAGTCAAATGATGCACAGAGAGGGATATTGCTGTTGAAGGTTAATACTCGCTCATGTTCCATATGTTTCATTATAAAACATGTTTATCTTTAATCAAGTGTTAAATTACACAATTTTCAATGTTTAATCAATCTATAGTGTTATGTAAGGAATCATATGAAAGCCAAAGCCAATCTCACTCATAATTGCCACACTTATTTTTCTTTTTTTTGTGTTTTAAATGTTATCCCCTTAATCATTTAAACGCGTTCAAGATCCTATATAAATGTTTACTAGTAAACAAAAAGTAATTTGAATATTCACCAATAAAATATGAAGATAAAAAACAGAAATAAAGCCCCAACAGACTGTTTGTACAGTACAGATTAAGAGTAGAGCAAGTACGGACGTCTTTAACTTAAGAAGTGGGATCACGTGTCAAAGAAAAATATAAAAGTCTTTAAAATGATTCATTGATTACTGTTTTGGTAGGAAAACGTGCTTCTAGTTTTCAGCAACAGCAAAATTAGTCTCATCGCTAATTACAGCATTTATTCAATACCAGAGCTTGAATATCCAATAAAAGACATTGCAACTACGAATAAAGTAAATAAAGGTATGATCAAACATGCTGTAAAGTATATTTTGTATGGAAAGATTGTATCTATATATGAAACATATGGAGATAAAAAACAGTATTCGAGATCAAAAGTCCATACAACAATATAAAAAGGTGCAGAGCAAACACAGACCTCCAACAAATTAAATGGACAACCAATGCAGCTTAATTTATATATACACTGTATCATATTTACATTCAAATATCTCCATGCAATAATATTCTAATATTCAGTGTAGGATGAGAGTGAGATAGGGAATCAATATCTTTAAGGAGTGTATATTGAAAAAAAACCTTAAACATTTTTTTATATTAATATTTGCAACACATGATCAACGTCATTTTTGATGTTATTGACTTTTTGAACCTTGACTAAACCTTAACATTAACTTCCACCCCTCTTCTATCTGAATCTATTTTTAACATTTAAAATCAAGTACTCTGGATGCATTTGATCTCTTTGTATCCAGTTTAAACATTTTCTAGATCTATACCAGTTTGATCTGGGGGAAAACTCTATAGATTGTTGGAAAAAGAACCCCCTTCCCCTTTTTGACGTCATGTTCAAGCCATTAACAGTTTGAACACTCAATACAAAATTTACGATAACATTTTATAGAATTTACAGAATAAGCTAAAAATTGCATATCTTATAAAATAATAGTAATCCATCACATACCTGGTTTAATGGGATTTTTATATGTCAAATGTTCGTAACAAAGATTTTTTCTCAGTAACACTCAGATAAAAAAAACTCCACGTTCGAGGTTGCGCTGCCTTGACACACAATTACGCACAAAAACATTATCAATTTATCTAAAATAAGAATTTATGATTTTCTGTTTATTCTGTAGATAGAAAAGATGATGTTGACTAAATATTTAAATATTTATTGATGTACCTAAAGCGGTTTAATTTTATGGTTCCAGTCCACAAACTCTTTGATACCCGCTCGTATATACATGTACCCTGTTCCCACCTCTGATGTTTCGGGGGTCCGTGTTTGTTCAGCTCCCGTTTTGTAATGTTTTATGGACTTCGAGATTGAATACTGTTTGTTATCTCCATATATCCATACTGTTATACATTCTTATAATTCAGAGCAAATGAATAGGAAGAAAAAAAAACACTAACCATAATCCTCAACTCGAGATTTCGATATGATGACCGTCTTAACAATGAACAATAGTTAACAAAATAAAATAAATAACTGAATTATTATTTTACAGATCCATGCATCCGGGATTGTGATGAAGTATGTATATCTAGTGGACAAAAAACATTTTGCAGATGTTACGACGGACATACTCTTCAGATTGATAAAAGAGATTGCATTCGTGTGTAAAAATATTAATACTTGTAACGCATATCTAAAATTTAATAATATGAATATTGCTTTTATCGTCATAAATATCTAATACCCTATTAAATCATTTCTTCCATATTTTTGTCACATATGACAAAAAATATCAGGTCAGGTTCCAAATGGGACTTCTAATTGCATTGGTTCGATATTATTTTTTTTTCTTTAAAGTTTTTTTTTAACATTTGAATTGGATAAAAATCACATCAATCCAAAAGTCAATGGAGATTCTTTTTACCATATGTTTCACACATGTTTTTAATCTTTACTCGATTTGACATGCAAAAACGTATTTCTCAAATATTGATTATAAATAAAATATTCTATACTTGATCAACGTCACACGCACCCTCTCCCATACATACAAAGATATATTTTTATATAATCCTGTTATTTTTTTTTTTCATTTCAAGCTCCTTCAAAACACACCTTCAGAGGTTTATTTACAGTAATAGGAGGAAATATATGTGTAGCTGACATCAGATCACTTGGAATGCCAACCAAGAATGGAATGTCGTTCCAATGTTCAAAAGGTGTGCAAAATGTCCGCGAAATAGAAATGGATGTAAACAAAAAGTATCTGTATTACATATCTATGGAGAGAAATGTATGGAAGATTAAACGTAATATACCAGGATTGGAACATTCCAGAGATCTTGTTTTAGTCACTAGCAATGTTTCAATGAAAGGTCAGTTTCATTATATCTTTCCTAAATGTAGAAAAAAAATAATACTCGTATCAATAGGTTTGGCCAGAGGTATAAAGCTTACATAAGAATTAACGCTTCGCAGCTAGGATAAGTCTGCCCGTAAAATATCAAACTGCTCAAATTGTAGTAATTTCTCTGAACTACCTAGACATGACGTCATAATAGAATATGACGTCATGTCACTGCATACTTGAGCTGACATGACGGGGAAAGTGTCATAATTTTTACACAGCATGTAGTTTTATTTTGGGGACTTTTTTAATTCAATTGTTAAGGTTGTTTTTTAAGCTCGAGTGTGCTGCTATGATGTTAAACATTTGAAATATACATATCCTTATTCCTTTCGCTTCTCCGATATGCACAAATTCAAACAATAGCGAAAAATTATTTGTGAAACGCTCCCCTTATACGTCCGTAGACAGAGTTTCAAATTATGAATCGTGCTTATAGTAGACTGGCGCAAGTGATAAACGAGGACAAATTAAAGATATTCTGTGTGAATCTACAAGAGATGTATATCTACTAACTGAATATGCAGGGGGATTGTATGTAGTTTATCCATTTTTGTATAAATTGCGATAAAGAGTGGAAAATATCCCTTCTTATGTTGATAAGTTGAATTTCTCGTAAAATATTTTCTTAACGAATAAAAATCAAACCTGCCCCCAGCACTTTCTATGTCCCAGAAATCACGATTAATTGAACTATGTTGCAAACTTTGCACACTTTTTTTGTTTTGCACTTGTGCCAAAGCGATGTTAGTGCAACAATTAGGAATATCATTAATCTACGTCACATGATCAACACACTCATGTGACATTTCAAAATGCTTTAAAATAAAACCTGATTAAACCATAATCTCAAGTTGACTGCAATTTCAAATAAAGATTACATATTGAAATTAAAATCTAGCTCAAAATAAAAAGTATATTTTTTAGGCCTTTAAGCCTTCGGACAGCCTTATCATAACTGCGTTCTTTTTGTTTCGCCTGTTTAGAAAAGCGACAAATATGGATCAATCTACCTGGAATCTGTCTCTTTGTTCGTCTGTCACACCTTACATATCAGGAAGTGTAAGTGGTTATATACTGATGTTACTTGGAAAAATGGTTACCGATTTTTTTAACCCTTGAACTTTATCTTTTACCTAATTCGTAAAATAAGGCCTTAGTGTCAGTGTACAATTTAATGGCATTTACGGGGGTAAGACCTTTGCTATATTATACAATTATGGACTTCAGTGTAGGTCGATATGTGGTTATAAGGACTCATGGCAATTGATATTGACCGAAGACACAGAAAGTGATAGCGACCGAGCCTGCGAGGTCGCTATCATTTTCTGTGTCTGAGGTCAATATCAATTGCCATTAGTCCTTATAACCACATATTGACCGTTCACTGAAGTCCATAATAGTTATATTATATAATCACTCAAAATGAATGCACCGCCACAGTCCTAACACAACGGACTTGGCTGTCATTACGTCACAATGGTTAAATTCACGTTTCGTTTATTATGACGTCATGTACTACGTAACTTCAGTGCAACCGAACGTCGTGTCGTGCAATATCATTTTCCGCGGACGCGCTTTCACGTCGCTATCGCAAAAGGAGGAATGTCATGTGACGTCCTTTCAGCCAATGAAAACTACGAAAATAATCCTCTTCTATAATATTGCCTGTTCACTGTATGTCTTGATAAAAATGATAACTTTCAAATGAATTCTAATGTGTATATCCTTTATGCAAAGCAGGTATAGAAACATTCATATGTGCAATGAACAAAAGAAAGTAAAAAAGTTTGTTTGATTTTTTGTCTTCAAAGGGCTTTCGGTTGATGAAAAGGACTCATCATTATTCTTTGGAGAAGGAAAACAAATTCGACGATATAATGATTCCCACGTCTACACCGTGATTGAAGATTCAGAATACATACAAGACATTGCCATAGACTCCCAAAGAGGGTAAGAGATAAAATGATACTAATTTTTGTTAATAAAGACGTTTTTTATTATTTCATTTTTTATCCATCCTCTAGATACCTGTTTTGGCATCCAGTGAACCAAAACTGTATTCGAAGGTCAAATCTCGACGGAACTAAAAAAGAAACATTGATATCATATCTGACCATCAATAAGCTTAGCATATTTTCCCTCTCTCAAAGGTAAGTTACTGTAAAAAGCAAATTTGAAAACAAATAATGAGACCTAACTAATTGTAAAACATAATAGCTTTTATAGTATATTTAAGATTGCCATAGTCATACATTTTGAACAATTTTTAATAGTGTAAACCTTTATCTGTCCTCTTGAAATAGAGAATTACGAATTCAGCAAGCTCATTGGTACATAAAACAATACAAGAAGGAAGCAACATATATTCTGTAAAATATAACAAATGGGATCAGGTTCCATGAAGGAAAAGGCATCTCCTATCCACCTGTCTTTTGCTCCTTTTCAAATTAGTGAAAACGCAAAATCTGTAGGCTATGCAAATATGTAAATAAGGGCATCACATTGTACTAATGTATATATATATATATATGGAAAACTTGAATCAGCCTTCGATTTTTTGTTAGATTGTAATGTGATTATGTTTCGCCGTCCTGCACTTAGCTTTTTAACCCGGGATTTCTTTGAAGCAATATATGTTAAAACAGTGATAGCACCGCTTTTGACTTAAAATATATTAACATGATTCAGAGTCCATCAAGTACAATTTTGTGTAGTACAAACAAATGAAAGAAAAATCAAATTATCCTACAATGCTTCGGTAAAATAAATCAAACTTGTGTATGATAATCTTTTTAAATAGATAATTTGTTTTCCTTGTACTGTATAATCACTTGTAGTTCATATTAGGTAACTGAATTCTTATATATATTTTCACTTTGGACCTTTAAGTTTACTTCAGAAGTTTGATAAGATATAATAAATATAACTTTAGTAACTGAAATATTTTCATACTTTTTATTGGTATAAAAATGATATCTTTAAATAGTTTTACCCTATTGTGTTCATCAATTTAATCAGACCTACGGGAAATATCTACATATATATCATTATTTAGGTTACTGTGGTCTGCATGTGGCGGAATAATGAGTTCAAGCTTTGATGGCACAGATGTTGGAGTATTTGTTGCACATGAGGGTTATGTTGGAAAAATACATCTTCACAAGGTGTGCTTTTAAATTAAGATCTTGCAAACAAGGAAGACATTTAATAGCGTCCTTATTGATAATCGTGACCTAAGTACACCAACATCTTTTAAACATTTGTCTACAGTTTGTTTATAATTGGTTTCTTTACAATTCATTTGACAAAATCGTAAAACTTGATGAACCAGTCAATCTAATTATTCTTTGTACATTACTGATGTTTTAAACGAATAGAACAGAATAAAATATGTAGGTTTTTTTAATTTAAATTTTTGCGTTATTTATATTCAACAGCGTCTGCTGATGTGGATAGTGCAAAAGAAAGATAATGTTGGAGAACTCTGTTGGCTTAAGTATGGCAAAACAAATAACAGGACATGTGTGGACATACTAAAAATATCGGATGTATTCTACTACGATGAATTGCAAAAAGGGATTGGCAAAGGTACAAAATGCAAAATTTTTGATTTCATGATGCAAGATAATTCAAACGCATTTTGATAATCATAACTTTAAAAATGTCAATCAATTCTATATCAAGGGAAAATTTCAAACGGTGGAAATATGTATAAATCAGTAAAAGGAATCTTAAAGAAAGAGAAAAAGCAGTTTTTAATGCCACTTAGCCGTCTTTAGTTGTTCATACTTTTCATATGAGAAATTTGCTTTTTAGATCCCTGTTTTTTCGAGAATGGCGGATGCCAGCATTTTTGTCTTGCGTCAAAAGGAGATTGTGCTTGCAAGCCAGGATATAGCTTAACATCAGACAAAATCTCCTGTCTCGAAGGTGTATGACAAAGATTAAAACTTTTATGCTTTCATACAAATGACCAAATCAAGAAATATTCCAATGAGAAAAATATTCTATGCTTAATATCTCTAAACTTTATGAGATAATTTTGGCTTGAGCATCACTGAAGGGACACAATTTGTCAAAATACACATATTGAACATTCAATTTAATCCCATATACGATACAGATTATAACAAAGTTTGTTTCATTTTAAATAGGTAAAATTAACAATACTTCGATCATACTACTTGATAATATAATGCAGAGTTTATATGTTGTGGATGGGGAAACACTTGAGTTTCTGACAGTTTTTGATACAGAAAAAAATGTGGAAGCAATTGACTTTGATCCAACCATAAGAAGTTTGTACGTCGGGTATAAAGAAAAAATTGTCATAGTGAAGACAAATCGTGAAACGTCCACAGTTTTCCTCTCTGGTAAGGTTTTATAATGATTCGCAGTGATAACAATCAGTAATTTAACTCCAAAAGGTTTATTGAAGCAAGGCAAATGTTTTCTTCTAATATATTTTTATGATTTGGAATATATATTTTCGTATGTTCATCTTGAATTGTCTGATGCGATTTTTTTAGTACAATAGTTCGCTGTTAAAGAAGAGACAAATTTACGTATTTATTTTATTCTGAGAATAAACTTTATACTGTGAATTTTGTTTCTATATTGCTAGTTTCACTTGATATTTTAGCTTTTTATTTTTCGTCTTCAAATATTTTTAAGAATAACGTTATAGAAATACAGTTTAAAAACTTTTTGTGACAAAAATTAATTTGTGAAAGCTTTAATCTTTTCCTTGAGAAACATTTTCCCTTCCCTGATAACTTGTGATTGAAAAGCCTCCCCCCCTAAAAATATCCAAAATTTACATTGAATGTAAAAAATGTATACAAGATATATACACATCGTCAGGTTCCTCAATTCTTAAAAATAAGGTATCATTTGTAAACATCTATCGGGATATAAATACGGGTTGGTCACGAGATTAAATTCCATAAAGCACAAAGGGCTTTATGATGAATATAATCTCGTTCAATTTTGAAATGATACCTTATTACTTTTATTTACATTTGTGACTTACTCATACTTTATATTTGCCTGATTATGACTTTAAGCGTTTGAAATGCATGATTTTCAAACTCAACGGCAAATATGTAATCCACTGAATGCGCGTCGACCATTTATGACGTCACTGAGAAATAACGTCAAACGATTATCCATGCGCACATCTATGACCCCTTGACCCCGTTCCTGTATTTATACAGTTATAGATACGCATTCCTTTCAGTAGTGTTGTATAAAGGAAACACGCTTGCAAATGTAAATATAACAGGAGAACTATTTATTGATTTTAATCCCTTTAGCTCTCATCATGACGCCTTGGCGTAATAAATAAATTGTTTAGATTTTCAAGATTAAGATTTGGTTCAAGTATGCGATTTTAATTTTTTTCTTCAAAATTCCGGAAAAAATTCAATACACACTGTATCACGATAGGAAACTTAAAAAATAAAACTCTTAGTAAAAAAATAAATAAGCCATTTTAACCCTTCTCATATTATTTACTCTTGTGCGTCTGTCTTTCTATTCGTCTGTTTGTTCATAACAATTTTTTGGTCGTAGTTTTTCGTGCAACCACTCATTACAAATGCTGAGGCACGACATATGGTGGGATTTATTTTTGTTTACATTTCATATCAAATTCCTTTTCATCCGTGCGTCTGTCCGTTTCATATATTTTTGTCACATCTTTTTGTCAGCAATTACTGATTACGTATGCTTGAAATTTTGGCACACACTCTGGTGAGGCATGCCATATACACAATGTAGTGGGATTCATTTTAGTTTACATCTGACGTCAACTTCCTATTTATTCGTTCATCGGTCGATCCATGCATAACAATATTTTTTCACATTATTTTCGGCAACCACTCATTAGAGATGATCGAAATTTTAGCACATACTTTGTTGAGGCATGCCATATTGTGGAATATATTCTTATATGAATGAAACAAATAGAGATAACAAACAGTCTTCAAGTTAAAAAAAGGAGCAGAGCAAATACGGATCTCCAAAACATCAGAGTGGGATCAGATACCATGGAGGAGCGAGCATCCCCAGCCGACTGGTCACACCCGCCATGTACTCCTGGTCATAATTGAAAAATAACGAAAAAAATCTGTCGTGAATTCAGTTTATAAATGGACAAACAATAAGTATGAAAGAGTCAGTCAGCAGTAGACTTAATGATAAATTATATTTGCTGACAAGGTCATTGTATCGACCATACAACTTACGAAATGATGACTTTAAACGAGACTGCTGAAATTCTTGTTTCATCTTAATCTTGTTTGTCATTAATTAACCTCATTTCAGAAATTGTTCATACGTAGAGCATGCTCTTGTGTATCGATTCTTCTGAGATATATAAACTCTTAATTCAGAGGATGAAGGTATATTGCTGCATAAATAAGGGAAATTGACGATAGAAAACTTATAATCAATCTGATGTCAGCTTTCTATCCCTCTGTGCATCTGCCCATACGGCAAGATGATATTGTATATTCACTTCAGAGTGGGAGTATTACTCTTGCACATTGGCTCACAGACTTCTTGTTTAATAAAAAGATGTAATTGAAAGATAACAAAAAGGCCACTGCAATGTGTCTGTAATTCAGTCGCGTTAATAATAACTGGAAGAATTTCAAGGAAATGGATGTTTTCAATACCCTCTCTGTGACCATTCAATTGGTATTCAGTTATCATTCCATTGATCAATTTGTGTAATTTTTATCTTTTAGATATACTCATTTCCGCAAGTTGTTCGTCAATAATTTGCCTTGTATGTTCCATTCATAGTTATTTGTTTTTTGGTTATCATTAATTTCTTAGACTTTTAAAAATGCTTTTTAACTAAACGTCATTGAATCTTATATGCCCGATCGAAAAGATGAAAAAAAAATACCTGGATATTAGGTATCAAATGAATTTGTAGGGCTTATCGTCAACTTATGAATAAAAGAAACAATAATTCATGATTACTTTGCATGAAAAATTCATACATTATGCATATTTACAATGTCTAAATTTTTTTCCAATGTTGTCAAACGTGACACTGAATTTTTTTTCTATAATTCCATCATTCCTTACAATTAATGTAACTTTGAATCATATTTTAACCATTAGAAAAATGTCTGAGCTGGGGGTGGCATCAGTTTGAAAATTTTTTGATTTATTTTGTATTTAATATTCTTCGAGAAATCAATGTTGTTTTTTTTTAGATTCTAATCTGGAGCACATATGTGTAGGTTCCTCAGTAATTATATTCACATCTAGAAAAAACGACACAAGCTCACTTATTCAATACAATATGACGTCAAAAACGGAACACACGTTAGCTTATAATCTGAAATTCCCAGGAGATATACTGTGCAACCTAAACAATGGGTAAGTAAAATAGTATAACATTCGTGGAAAATTGAGCTTAAACAAAAAGTTACAGACCTTTGTGAAAACAATGTAACCAAATAAAAAATACCCTTAATTTACGGGCAGTAATTGTATAGATTAAAAAAGATTAATTAAATTGTACTTATTTCGTAATAAATCGCATGCTAAATCATTACAATGCCCATCAAAATGTCTTTGAAAAATAATGGTTGCCTTTTCTTTTAGGTATATATAAAGCAAAAGAATTAAAAAGGGAAAACAATTAAGGAAATATTAAAGTAGATTTAATGCACACAAATTATGAGTTGTGTTTGTTTCAGGATTGTACTCATATCCGAGAAAAGGGAGGAGTACTCGATAAGAAACATCTCTTTGTTTGACAACATTACCACTAGGATAAAGATTGGAAAATATTGTAGACTGGCTGCATACCCTGGAGGTAAGTATAACAGACACATAAAAGAAAACTTGTATTTTAATTTTGAAGCTCGTTAAAATTATAATGATATAATACTCATGATATAGATTGAGCTAAATCCCAAATGTTTAAAAATCAGTTTTATAGTAAAT
The DNA here is from genome assembly GCA_003671525.1 of Saccostrea glomerata. Taxonomy (NCBI): domain Eukaryota; kingdom Metazoa; phylum Mollusca; class Bivalvia; order Ostreida; family Ostreidae; genus Saccostrea; species Saccostrea glomerata. The sequence continues at coordinate 14,794 of PRKT01000962.1, forward strand.
AAAAAAAAAATACTCAAATCAATTTTAATTTTACCGAGTTATGTGTTTACCCATTGTATCACTGAATGTTCATCAGTGTTAAACAAGACTGTTTCGAAGATGTCTAAAATATTGAATCATATTGACATGTATAGCAATATATTAACAATTGTTACGTGAAAAGATTTAAATTTGAAAGATTATTTGAGAACTTAGTAATTAAAAATAGATCCATTCCTGGCTGTGAGCAAATTTCTTGAATGATGTTTTTGACATCCCTGTAAGCTAACTTATTTGCCATTAGATATTGAAACTGCTAATGCAATTACCATATGCACTTTATGGCCGAATATTTTATATAGAAAATCAAAGTAAGTGATTGAAAAGCAAGAGTCATTTTGTTTGTCATTTATTGGTTGTTGTTTTATCACATTTTCTTTGATCGGTACTTTTCCGACGTTCTTCTCAAATACTCTCTCTCTTATTTCTTTATACTAAAAATAAACGTTGTCAAACACATCTGTTTCATACTTCGTTATTTTACTTGGAAAAGACATTAATGGTATAATCTAACAACCAAGCTCTTTGATAAACGAGGTAACTAACATTTGTAAACATCACCTGCATACGGAGTTAAATATCTCAGTTGATTCGATACGCAAAGAGTATGCTCGACGTATGAAAAATTTCTAAAACGAGGTAAATTATTGACAAACAAGTTGATGAAACAAGAATATCAGCAGTCTCGTTAAAAGTCATCATTTCGTTACTTCTATGGTCGGTACAATGACCTTGTCAGCAAATATAATTCATGATGGAATGAAAGGCTGACTAACGTTTTTTTTTTTTTATTCTAATTGTTAGTCTATTTTTTATACATGTACACTGAATTGTCGACGGATATTTCCGTTATTTTCCAATCATGACAAGGAGAACACGGCAAGAGTGACCGATCAGCAGGGTTTGCTCACTCCTTCATGGCACCTGATCCCATCTCTGATGTATTGGAAGTCTGCGTTTGCTCTGCTCCTGTTTTGTATTGTTTTATGGACTGTTCGTTATATCCATTTGTTTCCTAATAACATTTGATGTTGTCTTTGTACCGACCATAAAACTAGCAAATGCTCAATAGTTGATTTTAAACAAGACAGTTGATATTCTTGTTTTTAAAACATGTTTGCCAATAACTTGCTTCGTTTAAGAGACGTTAAACATGCTAATGCATATCGATAAAACATTTTTCAAAATTTGACTTTTGTGGTGGCAGAGATATGCAATACGTATACTGCATATAGTTCTTTTAATTGCACATTAAATATATTCAATTACCATATTTTTTGTTTCCAGATTCTGTATTTTACTGTTCAGATATTGATTCGTATAAAATATATGATGTCACTTCCGCAGGGAAGATGGGTCACTTCTACAGTAGATCGAAACATGTGATAGTCGACATTGATGTAGACATGCTATTTCTGTATGGTTTACTTACAGATCAAAGGTATCGTTTTCTATTTTCGTGTCCCTTCCATATGTTTTTGATTAATTTTAACAAAATTTACATCTAAATATTTGATGGCTTTAGATATGCAACTTTTATATATATTATAAATTTGTGTAAGAACATTTCACAAATACTTTTAGGTCTATTCTGAAATTAGATCGCAATGATGCAAGTTCAGCAACTTTGATAGAAATTTCACCTTTGTATGGTCGGCTTTCGTTGATTTTAGTGCAAAAAGATGGATGGACAACTGAGAGTAAAAGCGGTAATAGAAACAAAGGTAAAACTATATATACAGCTGTACAGCTGTATATATTTATATATCATTAACTATATTATTAACAAATAATTTAATTTCACTTGTATCAAGCAATTTCATTGGCTGAATCATTCAGAGGAACATATAATATTTTGGATAACATAACTTGCCTACGTCACAATGAGTTACGTCAAAAATGTATTGCTCCGCTTGACGTTACTTTTAAAATAATGCTCAATTTGAAGTCTTTTCCCGGAGTAAATATTGTTTCATTGTCTACACTGGAATTAAATTATAAGGAATGAAGCTTATTTCAACTTATGTTATCCAATATAACAAAACTTGGGGCAGTTTACGCTTTTTTATAATATTTTGTTTCCTGGTTCAAGGTTTTAGAACGGATATTGAAAATTTCATCTTACAAATGTTATGAGTCAGAATAACCCTAAATGCCCGCAAAGATTAATCACACAGTTTAAACTTAACAATAACTTATTTACAGTAACATATGTGAATCATAAAACACAAACTCTGCAAGTATCTAACAATACATACAGTTTCTGCACACGATGTTCCAGTGAAACTATATCCCAGTCTCTTGGTACGCCAATCTCACTTGTACATCAATGGTGCTTATACGACAATGTATAATCATGCCTATAATTGACAGGATATTTATACATTATCATAAATCTAGAATATTCTCGAAGTTGTTAAGACATGATATTACTGGAACAACCTGAACATACACAAATGTTCTAGAAATATGACCTCTCTGGAATGTTCAAGAAAATTAATTTAAATTTGTATCTAATTGAGTCAAGGGCTCAGGTGAGATTTTTTGGGCGAAATGTGTTCGTTATCTGTCATCGTTGTTGTTGTTGTTGTTGTTATTGTTGTCGCCGTCGTTTTTGTGAATTTAAAATTTTATCTTCTTCTCAAGAAGCACTAGTGTCAAATCATCTCCCTCCCTCCCGAGTATAGAAAGACCATAAAATAGTGTCATCGTATTTAACAAAGGAATATAAAGGATATATCATTTAAAAAAAATCTCTTAACAGCAAAGTCATCATGTAACTAGTTTAAAGTCATCCTGAAGAAGTGTATACTCAAGTTTGATAACTCCCCTTCATTGAGTGTGATAATTATACTGTTTATATAGGTAGTAGACTTTCGGGGAACACACCGTCTGGAATGATGCTTCTCAATGTCTTTGAATCTAGCAGTTGATTTCTGATTCATAAAATCTTCTATGGACTTTTCGTCAGCTTTTTTACGTCTGGTTATTCCTTACAAGAAGAGCACAACTTTTATTCTGATATTTTTTCAGAATTAGCCTCAGCTTCTATTTCCACAATTCTCTTCTTTATTTTGATTGATGTATAGGAGTCATTTGAGAAGCTCAGAGGTGTTGTAGAGCCGCTTCAAAGAATCTTTGATTTCAGACAAAAGGGGGAAAGCATAGTCACTGGATAAAGGTTTAAACATTTGAACAGGAACTTTGGCTGCACTGATAGATGTACCGTAGGTGGTACAAATGTTTTCTCCATAGCCATACATGAGAGCTTGGATACCCCTCATGTGGTCGAGATAACAACTTCATTCGAAGCTTTTTTCGCTCACTCCTTCCTTGATGATGATGATCCCATAACTGTCTAAGATAATTCTCTTTAGGACACTCTCATCAAGGTTCAAGTGTTGGCCCAATGCTTTGAACCCTTCCCATTTAAATTATTCTTTGTTTTGACTTTGACTTCATTTTATGTATAACTACAGTGGGCCCCATTGACGTGGCATAAAGAGTTCTGGCCATTGGCTGGTTATCTACTTGAATTTGAAGAACTCTCCGGGAACTTCCCTTTTGTTGGTGTTGTTGGTATTACAGCATTCTGATTCCTATTCAAAGACTGTAGGACAGCTATTGTCACTTTCTGAATGGATCTGCTAAGTAATAAGATTTCTTTGTCCACGGAGTGGTGCCCCCCTTTTTTAAGAGCTTGACGTCAATCCTTCAAAGAGAAGGATCACCAGTTGGACAGCAATTCTTGCTCGAAAGTGAAACTCCCTTCGATGCTCTCATTACCGCCTAAAGCCACGCTGAGCAAATTCCTCCACGTTTTTTTTATGATTCTTTGGTAAAGGAGAGCTTAAGACATTTATATTCACCATTTTTGTTTACTTTTTTTTTTTTGCAAATTCCGTCACCACATCTCCTAAACAATCTAGAAGACTGGAAGTCTTTTTATTGGATTACCATCTACGATGAAATGCGCCTTTCAAAGTGGTAAATAAAGGTTTTCCAGTTTATGCATTCAGGACCTTTGAAAACGGGCATTTTCTGAACAGAGTGCTCTTGCTTCCTCGAATCCATTTTGACATTGGTTCATCTGATGAAGAACTTGATGGTAGTAATCTCTTTGGAATGCTCTTTCCTGCCTTTCCACATCCTACTTAGTGCTCTAGGAGTCGGAGACCCTATCATGCTAGGGTCATATTGGGAAGTATGCAGACCAAAAGCAGATGTTAATGTATATCAATTCAATTTTTTTTCCTCACCTCTTTTCTTCTTGGGTTTGAAGTTAAGATCCTATTCAATTGTAGAGCTCAGTTGAATTGGTGATATATCTTGAAAATCAGCACTCTTTAACTTTTATTTCAGAGGTGTGCTTGTTTTTGTGTTGCCCTTTTAAAGGGATTTGAAATGTTTCATGAAGTAGGAATAACAGATGTCAATTTGTCTATAATCAGCTTCTGTTCCTTTCCTTTTTCTAACAGTTTGGCTGTGGATTAAACTGTGTCAGCTGTTAGAGTGAGTGACTTGTAAATACATTTCCTTGCATCAACTTCATTCGTTAGTACAGGTGGAGTATTGTACACTTGGCTTATAGAATCAACATCAGACTTCAAGACAGCTTGTGATCAAAAGAGTTAACTAAATCAGGAAGCATCTAAATGCTTTCGTTCAAATCCAGCAAGGTGAGATGGAGTTGTTTAGCACTTATATCCTCTGCTGTGTATTCAGGCTTATTTACAGAAGTCTCTGGCTTGGCATTCTGAATAGTAACAATATCTGCCTCACTCCATGATGACCAACAATATTAAAGTTCTTTTGTTACCCTCAGCTTTAGCTTTTTAGATGCTCTCCAATGAATCCAAGACTGTCTCTAAGGCGTCGCAGAAATTGATTGCTTTACCGGTAGCGTGATGATCCGTGCTGAAAAAATTGTTTTTCAAGTTTTCAAAATATTAACAAGATTGGAAATAGAATTACTGATTGATTATTGGAAAAGTGGAGCCATTGACCCTAATACCTACACAGTGTACGGAGCTATATTGTCAAAATAGAGAAAAATTAATACACATTTGATATTACTATATTTAATGCTTTTTTTCTCCTTTCTTTATACTCGAGTTTGAAATAAATAAGTTTGTAAATAAAATACACAAGGAATAACTAAAATTTAATTATTGCTATTATTCTAATTTTTTAAGAATTAAATTATTGTGGGCACGAAATGCACGCTTTAAACCAAAAGCGAAGGAATTACAATTTCCCTGCAACAAATGGTCAAACATAAGTTTTGATACATTTGTTGTAACTAAGACAGTAATTTATCCTAATAAACTTCAGTTATAAGAATCATAAACTTATATTTGTACCGTTACGAACAACCTTGTGAGACATCAACGGAAGCAAACACGTGTTTTGTGAGATGCTTGGTGATGTACGTGTTTTGTGAGATGCTTGGTGATGTCATTAGAAATTATTTTGTTGCAAGTTTGTTACAAGAAAAAGCGTAATTTCTCGCGGTCAACAGCTACCAGCAACACCAATGTCGTAATGGTTGACAAATGTCCTCAAAAACACCTGCAGACAAGGTCAAGTAAGAAGGTTATATCTAGCAACTCGGACATCTGACAAGATAGAGTGAGGTCAAGAGATCAATGTTGTTCTAGATATGTCGTACATGCATGAGTTTGGCTGTGGTGCTATCCTATAAAGATCACACATATTTCAACATGAATCCTATTACTCGAAATTGAAACTACGAAAATGAGAATAACTATTTAAAAAAGCAACACTTTCCAGGAACTGACAAGATATAAAGAAACAGTTTAAGGCTTGAATTTCTAATTTGAACCAGAGTATTTCATAGCAATTTTGATACCATGTAGAACAAATAATATGCACATTTCACTGTCCAATCAAGTCAAAACAGAATTCATTACGGAGTGTGATATACATGTACTATATAATTACAATAATTTTAAGAGTCATATAGACATAAAACCTTAATTTTTCTCCTAAACAGTGATGCCCTTTTGAAGTAGAAATTATAAAAGTTTTTATTTATTCATACGACAATGACAAATTACTATCAAATAAGTATCGGCCGTATAGATTCATTCTTTTAAGCAAAACAGGTTTAATGTCATGTTAAAAAACGCATCCCCTTTCCCGTTACGAAGATATCTCACTTAAATGGGGTATACTAAAGTAATTTATTTCACTTTTCAATTATTTTGTTTTCCTTTTGTATATAAATGAAACTTTTGATTTTTGGATTTTTGTAATGTAATTTATAAACCTATTTACCACCACCCCCACCACTTCCAACATAACAAAAATTCAAAATTCAAAACACCAATACATTCTTATTCGTGTAAATCTGTAAAATTAATTAAGGTCGCATCCTGTTTTAACTCATAATATATACATTTGTAGTATCTTTCTATTATATAAACATACAGAGAGAAAATACCTTTTCTGTATGAAGTTTGTCAGAGGTCAGATGTCAATACGTGACCTAATCACACGGCGCAATAATATCTACCGCTACCTAAATTATAATATCACTTTATTTACTTGCTTTTCATGTACAAAAATGAACAAAGTAAGCAAGTAACATGATAATTATTTTATTTACATTGTAAACAAGTATTTCAGTTTGTTGGCTATCTATTCAACATGTATATACAGAGAAAACTAACACGTTAGGAGCCTATTGTTTGTTTACATTTTTTCAATTTTTTCAGCTGCACAGTCTTTAACGTTCATCCTTATTTTTGGGTAGACCTTTCTTTAAATTTTCATGATAAACTATTATTTTATCCTTAATTTCTACTCACGATAGATGTGTAAATCTGTTGGAAAATATCATTACAATCATGCCATGAACAGCTCCAAAACACCTCGGCGTTTTAGTAGTTCAATGTAAACATGGTAAAGCTGTCACCAGTGTCTCCGTGTTTATTAGTGTTTTACAATAAGTTTGCCTTTAGTTACTGAAATCGTAGAATGTGTTTGATCAAACTGCAAATTAACTGGCTCGGACAAGTGTCTCAATCCATCGCATCCCTTTCCGGCGATCGAAATTGCTCCAACTTTTTATCATCGATCTTTGGACATGTTTCTTGTGTCTTTTCAGCATCGATTATCAATTTTCACAAATAAAAATATTCCCAGAAAACAATCTGTTCACCATTACTGATCACAAATAGCCTTTCACAATATATTCCCTTCGAAATAGATTCCTTAGCCTAATGAATTCGAAGCGTAACCGCCATGCAAGCCGAATTTCCCCTTGCGTCATTTCTCAAAATCTACGACGGACGGTTAGTGCAATAATTCAAATTCGAAAATATTCAATTGTCTATCTCAAATGTATATATAAGTTATAAATAACAAGTTTATAAACTTCAATGGGAATTGAAGTGGGTCGGTACGTGATCAAATCTTCTGAGAAGGCCTTCGGCCTTCACAGGATTTGATCACGTGACCGACCCACTTCAATTCCCATTGAAGTTTATAAACTTGTTATTTATTTCTTTAAAAAATTACACTTTGAAGAAATGACCAAAATTATAAGAGAAATTAGGAATTCCATCGTCCATACTTTGGGCAAAGCACACCCTGACAAGAAATACTATACAATGTAGTAAACTATAGTGAACACTTTGGCACCAGCGTGAATGCATAACATGTTTCGTTCGACGCAAAAAAGTTCTACTTTCAACTCCAATATAACAATGTTTGCTTGCAATAGTATAAATTCTTTGATATGTTTACTGTTCTATTTCAGAAGATAATATTCCAGACAACACTTTACTCTTTATACTCACTCCTTTAACTGTTGTCGTCTGTGGGGTTGGTGGTTGTTTAGCATTTGTTTTTATTAAGAAGCGAAAACAACGACATCAATTGAACAGGTATGTAAACTAAAGAGAAGAAGATTTGTATTTTATTTGCACAAACTAATACAATTATCCACCTATGCTATCTAAAGTCCTTAGTAAAATACTTCCACTTAAGTATATCACAATATTTCTTTTAATAAGAAAATATCTTCCAATTGTACATTAAGAATAATCCAGCTGATACTCTCTCAACAGAATTCTAAAGGTTTAAATGTCAATTTTAAAAATATGAAATTCTTTAAGGACGTTAGAACTCTGAACGTCTGATTAAGTTAAAAATATCACCAAAAGTTGCGGTTACATGTAACAAGTAGTTGGTTGTGTCCATATTTATATACTTAATTGGTAGTGCATGATGTATTTTTGTTACATATAGGCCTAATAATCTATGCACTGAAGGTTCAGTGTAATATGTATTTGTATAAAACACTTAGTAAAGTTTAATAAATATTGCATGTTGCTGAGTGTAACATTGAAATTTTTCACCCTTCGAAAACAAATTTTCATTCGAGGCACAGCATGAAATATCAATATATTCTTCTGTTTTTGTCGTTTGCTTAGGGGGAGGGGACATTGTTACACTCAACTACATGCAATGAAAATCAAGGTTTTAAATTCTAATCCATAGTTATATTAGATAATTGTAATAGCCAATTTATTTCGTTGCCTTATCTTGATATGAAACATATGGAGATAACGTACAGTATTCAAGATCAAAAGTCCATAAAACACTACGAAAATGGCGCAGAACGAACAAAGACCTAGAAAACACCAAATGTGGGATGAGGTGCCATTGATTTTATTGATATTTTAAATCTTTTAGTCCTGTCGAACCAGCTGAAAATTCGAATTCTCCACAGGAACTGACTGAAAATGACCCCTATGCGTATCGTGAGCTTTCAGAGGTAACTACACCAAGAAGTATCAACACCTCTACAAAAGAGGCTATTCCAAAATTATATGGACAAGGTGAAGCAAATAATTCTGTCCCCTCGGAAATTGAGCTTCAAAGCGGTACAGAATTGAAATCAAGTTTCTCCTATGCCTATACCACAAACGAGCGTGGGTTGTTAAATGTTTCAAGAACAGTGAGTATAAGGGCGCCGGTGGATGATGACTGAAGATAACTATGTTAAATGATCATTTCTCCAAAATCATAAATATAAATCATTAATGTTTGTAAAAATAAATAATTGCTTGTAATTTTTATATGAAATTCACATTCTTATTCTTTCCTTTGTTATCATGTGCAAATGTTTCAGCTATTTTATTTTTGAACACTTTTAGAAACGAATGCATTGTCATTTTTTTTTCGAAACCAAGTTAAGATTTGTGCAATATTTTCTAATAAACTTTTTTTGACTCAAATGTACATTTGCGTCTCTACATGGGAACAAGGGAATTTAAAAAAAATCAATGAGCAATTATAGAACCATTGTCGAGCAAATGGGTTGAAAGCAGATCGGTCGATCTTGATAGATATTGCAAGAGATTATTTTGTTTCTTTATCAAAAGCGAACATTTCAATTGTATAAGAATGAACAAATACCTATGCATCCTTAGTTTTACTTTGAGTTTTTTGAAAAAACAAATCTACCGAATATATCATACGGGATGCATTTTTTTAAATGCTCAAAGCTTGATAAAATTAACTGCATTTGCATATCTGAGGCATAATTTCAGTTTAGAGAGTAGTGCTTATGCAATATCCAAACCGGAGAATAAATAATACCGGTCATTTTGTTTCCTAATTTATTATTCCAGCCAATTCAACTAGTTTTTCTGTATATTTTTGGTGTTAAATTGTTTTTTTTTTTTTTTTTTTTTTTTTTTTTTTTTGCAATAATACTAAAATCTGTTCATCTTCGTTGCTCTTATAGTTGTATTTTCTGTAAATTTTGAAATCTAATACTTGTCTTAATGACATTGGAGTACTTGCCATTTAACGAGGCCTGATCTAGTTGAAATTTCCGAAAACGGAATGATAAAAATTTTAATTCTTGGAAATATATTTGTATGTTGTACGCTAAGAGAAATTATAATATATAAATTTTGTTACTTTGCCTTTATTGTAGTCAAATAGGGGCACTTTCAAGATATGGACCATTTTTCGTGTTTTTATACACAATTTCATACTAAAACTCTCCAAAAAACATTAGAAATTAAAAAAAAAATGAAATGCTTTGTTTTTCATATATCATGCAATTATTATTCTTCTTATGAAAAATGAAAAGAAAATTGGGGGTAGTCTTTATTGCAGTGAAAAGGGGTCTTGTCAAAGCACAAAATGTCGATTTATTTTATCCAACTAGGTATTTTATAAGTCTAAATGGGTTTACATAACATCAACAAACTATTGCAATACTGTTTTAGTTTCTTAAAAATAAATAATTCTTACATGTTCATTATGAAATTATTTCTTGTCATGCTTTATTTTTCTCTTACCACGCCACATTGTATTACGCGAAAAAAAGGAGGTATAAGGATGGGGGTAAAGGCGACAAAATTACGATGTTTACTAATATCGTGTAATATATGAAAAAATAAAATATTTCGAGGGTTGCATTTAAATGATTCATAGACTTATTTATTAAAAAATGAAGCTAATCCATGCATATTAAAGTCTTCAATAAAAAGAGTGCGTATAAAAACTTGTTCAAGGAGAAATACTAAAATCGTTTACTTTTTGTTAACTTTTGGTTGCAGTGTTTGTTTTTTTTTTTTTAAATTCACATATTGAAATAAAACAAGATAAAATTAATGAATCTGTACCAAAAAGTGATCCCTCAAAATTTATTTTGTTCAAAAGTAATAAGCTATCAATTTAAACAAATACATTTCTTTGATAAAATGTAAATTATAGAAATATGTGCCAGCTTCCAACATGCACAGTCTATAGAGGTTCCACGTAAGCAAGATCAGCGAAACATTTTAGCGCAATTTGACGTTATTTTAATGTGTCGTAATTGCGTTCAATTGTGACGGCAATCAAAGGTATTGTGACGTACCTGAGTCAATGCTGCGTTTAAACGTATGCGCAGATCAAGTTGATCGGGACTCGTTAAGAAATTTACATAAAAGTGATTATTCAAGTCAGAGTACAAAAAATATGAACAGATTTTAAAGATGATTTAGGAAAATATTTAATGTAATAAAAAAGAATAGCTTATACACATGTGAGTTACATGTAATGTACTAGTATATTTAAAGATTACACAATATAAATTCTCCGTAAACTGATGTATATTGTAAAAACTAAATTGTAAAAACTACCTAAATAGTTTTGACATATACATAATGCATAACAATGATGACGTCTATTATATCTTTAATTTTACTTATTGTAAGACAAAATTAATGTATTTCTGATTCAAATCTAATTTATTGAGAAAAGAAATCAAGTGTTTATCAATTTAAGGTCAAGATCTTAGTCCTTAGACTAACAATTTGGTGCTAGAACCATTATAATTATGACGTCATAATCACTTTCAACTTTCTTTTCCCCGTACTTTACGGCTCTAATAGAATTATATAGAAAATAAAGTATGTTCATGGAATTCAATTTGAAATCACCTGAAAAGTAGTTCGGATACCTATATTAAATTTAACATTATTTAAAAGAAGAGAACAAGAACATACAAATTACCGTTTTCTGAAAGACTGTAGGCAATCTGGGTACATTTAGTTTGTGTGATATGGAAAAAAAACTCCCATATTCATGACTAATTTTCTTAATTTTTCATTGAAAATGTCTGTTTAAAATATGGTTTTTCATCTTATTTTCCTACAAATTATGCCCCGAAACACCTCCTTTGACCAAGCTAAAGTTATAAAGCATCATTAAAGGAATTCATTTCTTGAATTTGATAAATCAGTAGAAACCCTTCATTTACTAGATCTTGATCTTAACGTTAAATATAATAGAATTACTGTAAATCAACTTTAAATCGCAACGACTTTATTTCGCAATTTACAGGGGATAAACAAGTTCGTTACGATTAATTTTCACGATCAAGCCTAGTTTGGATCTGTTGTCATATAGGCAAATAAACTTAAGGGTCTGTAAGAAGCCAGAAATATTCGGAAGGACGGAGCTCTCGCGAACCTCCCGGACATTTCTAACACGCAAATTAAAGTTGGTTCACAGTAGTTGCAAAGACAATATCAATATCATAGTCATTTTGTAAAAGAAAAGGTTAATGCAGATGGCATCTTAGTATTATTTAAATTTTGTTGATGATATTACAGACATCATAATCAATTATAAAAGTTTTTCAATCCAACAGAATTGCATTTATATTAGGTTTCACAAATACGAGAAACCTCGAAAATCATTGATAGATTAAGGTGAATTGGAATCTTTTTTCATTATATATAACATACCTTAGATATCTCAAACTCTTGGAAATCCCTAAGATTTTTTTGGCACAATCGAATTTGAGATATCGTAATTTGAATGTAATTCATGCAAGAAACTAAGTACTCTTTGTTTCACTATTTTATTTTTCTTATTTAACAATTTCTAAAACAAGTTAAATTATTGACAAACAATTTGATGAAACAAGAATAAAAGCAGAATCGTTTAACGTCAGCACTTCGTTGTTCTTTGCTCGATACTATGACTTTGTCAGCAAATACAATTTATCACTGAGTCAAATGCTGACTGACATTTTTTTTTTACATTTGCTAGGAAAGCTGTACATTATTTATACATTGAATTGTCGACGGATTTTTTCCGTTATTTCCCGAAAATGACAAGGAGCAAACAGCAGGTGTGACCCATCGGCAGGGGATGCTCACCCCTCCATGGCACTTGATCCAACCTCTGATGTCTCGGGGTCCGTGTTTGCCCTGCTCCTATTTTGTATTGTTTTATAGACTTTGATATTGAATTTCATGGACTTTGATATTGAATACAGTTCGTTATCTTCATATCTTCTTTCCATTGATGTTGTTTGTAGCCAAACGTTTTCTTGATGTTTTCTTAGGGTTTTCAAGGCAATAAACCTACAGAAAGTAATACGCATTATAGGAGCTTTATCCATCAATGCATTTTTCTTTTAGATTTCAAAAAAGGTGCTTAATATTGTAACTTTTACTGTCAAAGCAAATAAACTTCCATTTCTACCTCATACGTACCTCAAACTACATACAATTAGAATTTCCAACATCTAGAATTCCCTACATCTAGAATTTCCCACATCTAGAGTTTCCCACATCTAGAATTTCCAAGAGTCCGTGTTACATATTTGTATTTCTAATAGGTTTCTTGAGATTGATTTCTGTTCGTTTACATTTAAAAAAGATGACGTGTTGCTTTATTACGTAAACAAAAGCTATCTCTTTTGCAGCACAAATATGATCACCATTTGTGGAAAAAACATATTCGTGTTAAGAAAATGATTTTGACAGATTCAGATCTAACTCATATACAGTATATACATGTATTTGAACACTTGAAAACCTGTTCAAATTCACACAAATTAAGGATGTATATCGCACCCAACCCAAAAAATTTCCTGTCGTAATTTTCGCTTTTTTGTATATTTAAGGACAGATGATACAAACAATTTTTTCTTTGAAAAGGATTTAATATCATGTCACAAGTTTAGAAAAGTGGATGGTTTTTTCTCCGAAGAACTGGAAAATGATATAGACTTGGGAAATATTAGTAATATTTCAATAAAAAAAATATATAGACAAATCGCATTCAGTAAAGGTTTACAGGTGAAAACAAATTTCAGAAAATGTTATCTTGGCGCTAAAAAAGTTTAATATAAACTTAAGAAAAATATACCAAGCCAGGTGAATTTTAAGAGGAAGATCAAAATGACAAAAAATTAGCAATATCACATAGGCTGATTTTTACCATTTAGCTTTTCCTAATAAAATTCATCTGGCTTGGTAAAGTTTTCTTAAGTTTATATTACACTTTTAGCACCATGTTACATATTCTGAAATTTGTTTTCACCTGTAAACCTTTACTGAATGTGATTTGTCTATATTTGTTTTTTCATTGAAATATTACAAATAGTTTTTTTCATATTCCAGTTCTTAGGAGAAAAAATTATAAGAACCATCCACTTTTCTAAACTTGTGAAATGATATTAAATCTCTTTCAAAGAAAAAATTTGTTTGCATCATCTGTTCTTAATACAAAATGTTAATACATCATTTATTGTGTCTGCACTTTTTGGACAAGTTTTTGACAGGAAATTCCAAAAGTAACCCTCCTTTAGTTGTTAACGTGGAGAATAAAAAAGCAAGGTTAAACTAGCTGTCAAATTTCATTTACTTATACTTTTAACCATTTAACACAAAGCAATATTCATCTTGTAAAATAATCTTCATATTATCGTATGGTTTTTGTACGACCAGTTTTATTTAATAGCGGACAATCGCCCCCTCTACCTCTCTCCCTAAATCACGATTACTAGTGTACTATTCTATGAATCTACAATTAGGAATATTGCTTTTGCTTTAAAATTATATTTAATTACATTTATCATAGTTCATAACTTCTGTTGAACATGTTGATTTTTAATTTTATTTCTTTCATTTTCATTTTAGTTATTAAAACCACACAACGGTGTATGTTCAACTCTCCTGTGATATACATGTAAATAGATTAACTCATTATAGTTTTTATGTCATTATTTCAAACAACATAGTGTATGGCCGTGGGGATACATCATTACATATGCATGTACACCCCTCAATTTTGTTGTTTCTAAAGATACAATAAAATGAAAGTACCGTGTTCGTCCACATTTACTTCAATATATCAAACATTAAACTATTTATCTATTTTAATTTATATTCGTGCATAAATTGATATTCTATACGTTTTGTTTTGAATCGAGGAAATGCTAACCGACATTGTTGACTTTAACAGAAAGTCAAACAATTTCCTGCAACAGGATATCCTTAAAAATTGTTCATTCATTATATAATGAAGAGAGGAAAGCTTTGTTCCACTTCTTAATCGACACTAGAACTTATTAAAATTTCAACACTCTGTCTAACTATCAATTTTTTTTATGGCTTATGCGAATAAAGTTCACATCATATAACCTAAACTATGTGATTTTTTATCCAATTTTTTCATTAAGAGAAAAAATCTCTTGGAAAAAATAAATGTAAAATGTTAGAAAATACCTAATTTTTCAATTTATGTGTGCTCCAGTCTCTACTACTTCTGTACTTTGAATTTTTTACATTCTATTTTATAAGCATTACGTTTGAAAATGCATGTATATTAATTTTCATTATAATGCTGATGTCCCCTTCAACAATATATATGCATGTATATACATTGAAGAGTCATGTATCTATTTATGTACATGTTTATATAGATGCATTATGTCTAAATGATTTTTTTTCTTCTTTCAACTAAATTTTAGGCATTTCCGTCTAAAGTTTGTTCTCTTTATGCTCATGTGGGTACTGATTTAATAACATGTCTTATCTTATTCATAAATTCAGATAATATCAGTACTAATGTTTCTGTAATAAATTTTTGACCCATAGTATAGTTATTATTATACTATGGGTTAAAAATTTATTACAGAAACAAGTTCCTGTGCTAATAAACTATTCTTTTCCCTTATCTACACTTACATTGTGTGTATTAGGTGTATATATGGTATTCAATTCTCGGATTTATCGGGTCTTGCTGTAAATGTATCTGATTTTGTGTATGAGGAAAACAGTGAATAAATGGAGTAAAACAAACATCTCCTACATTTTCAGAGTCGTTCCTTTTTTATCAGTTAGGGCCTGAGAATTACGGCATCGATGAAATGTTTTTGTTTCTTTGTTTGTTGTTGTTGTTTATAATTAAAGAAGAACAAAGCAATATTTATATCGTGAATGCACAAATTATAATATAGACCATTAATCGGAATGTTATGTAGCCAATTGTACATCAGGTGAATTTTCAGAAAATTATGCTGCGCTTCAAATATTGATTGTATATAAAAAGAAATAATGAATATAAAAAGATGATCTTTTGTTTCTTACTTTTACGGCCTTTAATCGGCTTAAAGAAAAAATAATAATCATGGATCGAGTATGGTACTCATAATCATGCCCCAAATATAATTTTTCTTTTGTGATTGATACATCGGGATCGTAGTATTCGTCATTATGAAGCTTTATTACTAACGTTGAATTTGACCTCACGTCAAACGTTCAGTTGAAATCGCAAGAGTTATCTCCCCCAGTGTGTTGTACGTCTTTCAAAAGAAATAATGGATCGAAATTGAAGGAAGAGTGGGCCTTGAGAACTAGCTGAGACAGAAATATCACGACCCTTAGGAAGAAGTTCCAGACACTGCTTCAACTAGTTCTATACTAGTTCTATGAGGGATGACACACTATAAATATAGGATATAACATTCTCTTCCTTATGCAGCAGTATACCTTAATCAACCACATATGCGGTTTATATCTTTTAGTTGATTTGATATGCTCGAAAATGCTCTACTTATGAACAGTTATTGACAAACGAGTTGTCCTTGTCAGTTAATATTACTTGTCATTGGGCCAAATGTTGATTGACTAATTTTATACTTGTAATAATACTTGTAATAATCGTTCGATGATTTTTCACAAATTATTTTTTCTACGATTTTCCCTTTATTTCCCTGGTGAGCTTGAGATTAAAGATACCACAAAGTCTTACACATCTGTTTCATACTATGATAAACGTGATGACTTTAACTTTTCTCTCGTCACCTTCCCTTTCTTATGCAGCAATATACCTTCATCAACTGCATATGCAGTTTATATCTCTCAGTTTATTTCGTTCTACATGTATGGTCGATACAATGACCTTGTCAGTAAATACAATTTATCATTGAGTCAAATGCTGACTGGCGTTTTTCATATTCATAGTCCATTATTTAAACACTGAATTGACGACTGTTTTTTTTCCCGTTATTTCCGGATCATGAGGAGCATACGGTGGGTATTAGCGGTCGCAAGGAGATGCTCACTCCACTATGGCACCAAATTCCACTTTTAATTCTTTAACTCTGCTCAATTTGTATTATTTGAATATATCCTTCGTTATATCTATATTTCTTTATAAAAGTGTATGTACACTATATCTGTATTTCTATATTAGAGCTTTGCTGTACGTATGAACCAAAATGAAAATATCTCCCTTCTCTACAAATATCAACAATGTCAAAGATCGCAATTCACAAATCTTTGTGATGGCTTCTCACGTTTTTCTATCGTATCCTTAGTTTTTCACAGAAATCAACCGTTAAAACTGACTTATCAATTATATAGTATATTTCCTTTTTTCT
This sequence comes from Saccostrea glomerata, assembly GCA_003671525.1. Lineage (NCBI taxonomy): Eukaryota > Metazoa > Mollusca > Bivalvia > Ostreida > Ostreidae > Saccostrea > Saccostrea glomerata. The sequence goes on from PRKT01000962.1 coordinate 32,051, forward strand.
GCTTTAGTATCCAGTCAACACTAGCTATTTCTACATGTTTCTGTATTTGTCCTATTCATATTTGGGTGTTTTATTTCTTTTTTTTATCATTATTATTGTTTTTGTAATAACAGTTCTGTGAATTTTCGTTCCTTTAACAGTTGTTTATTTCTTTTTTTTCGAATTTGGAAACTGAGCTTAATGACACCATTTTGCATTTTATTAAGTTATATTTCGAACATTTCCTTTTGTCACAAATAGACATCCTTTTTTTACCTAATTTCAGAAAATAAATCGTGGTAAAAGTTGTCGCTTATAATTTACCTTATTCAACACAGACAATTCTATGTGTGTGTTCTCCGAAACGCTGTAAAATACTTTCTCCACAGTTGTAAAAAAAATTCTAATGAATGATATTAATGAATGCTTATATATGATTTATATGTCGTTTTTTACTCTTATGTCAGTGAAAAAAAAACAAATGGACTTCTGTTAGAAATCTAATTTATTGACAAAACAGACTTGTTTATAAAAGGAAAGTTTAATACAAAAAGCGCTGTTTATATATCAGAAGCAATATAGATTACAAGGTGATGCTAAATGATGAAACAAATCTATTTATAGTTATACAATCCAACGTTTTACAATCCAACGGCACTACAGTTGAACGTCTATATCTCACGAGATACTAGTTAGTCGAATACCATGGATATATCTAGGTAACTTGAAAGTCTCCAATTCTTCTTTCTTTAAGTGTTTTACCTTAAATATGTTGATATCTCAGATGTCTCGAATATTTTTCTGGGTCACATAAATTCAAGTTGTCGAAGCCGGACTGTATTTTATGTAAACATTAAGGGTTCTTTGTTAGACTACCTTTCTTGTATGTTAGGATCATAGAAGAAAAAAAAAGTATATAAGGATTACAAGAAAAATTCAGAAAACCAAAGATTATAGCAACGTCGAATGTGTATCTAAAATGGGTATAGGAAAACGGGCTGTTTTCATCTGCGAAAAGGATTGATAATAAAACAACGGAGCTTAGCAATTGTGAGATTTGAAAGCAGATGAAAACCGATAATATTATGGAAACTATGACATCCATTCTTCTACTGATGCTGTTAGTGACAGAAGATTTTCTTAGGGCTTTTCTCTTTAGTAAATGTATTACAAGTATAACACATATCGGAATTAAGCCACATAAAGCAATACGCATTATTAGATATATGATTGAAAAAGATTTAATTACATCACTTGAAGCTTTCCTAACCCAAAACATCATTAAAAGAATAAACACTGAAAAAAGTAAACATAAAATCCAAATCACAACAGAACAGCAGATAACAATTGACGCAGTTAGTCGTACGTTGCTTTGTAAAGGATGGACAGTCAATAAATATCTGATAATAAATAGAAATACAGTGTGTGCACTGGAACTATAGGCAATTGCTTCACTTAAGACATTAACGGTTATGAACTCAAAAATACTTGCGAATAAAACATACTTTTGTATAGCATAAGAAAGCAGGTTAGAAAATTTAATCAGAAACAAACTGACGATATTGAGAGTATCTGGAAAAGCAAGGCACCCAATGGCAACAAAAGTCGGAGTATGAAACTTTTTATCGCACAAGACCTTACTGATGGTGACAACATTTCCCATGAAACCCAGTAATCCAATTATTATTGCCAGTACTACGACAATTGTTTGGAATCCTTCCGATGTCAAATCATTCATCCTCGAATCGAACAAATAGAATGTAAATTCTACTGTGGGATTCTTGTTATATCCATTGTAAATAAATTCAGTAGAGAAGTTTTGAGTTTCGTTCCAAATATTCTGAAGAGGTTGTATCGTTGAAGACGACATTGAATACCCAAAAGCACTAATGTTGTTCTGTGTTAACGTTGTTTCTTTATCAAAAGTTGTTGGATTCCATTGGAATGGTAAGGATGTGTTTACCATAATTAATTTATGAGATGCCTTTTCAAGAAAATCTGTTCAAAGAAATTGGTCACATTTACACATTCTATTTTACACTTTTTCAAACAAACTAGACAAAACAGAATAATTGTAAAGAAAATATATAACATTTTTCTTTATATGACAAAAGATACACTTTTCATCTTCGAAGGGAATTTAATTCACATACCTCTCTGTGCATATAGTTGGTAAACCTTACCACGCTTTGTAATCTGGCTCAATATACAATGTACTGGCTCTTTTTAGTTGTTATAGCTTTTGTTATAATCTGTAAATAGAACCCATACACATGTATGTGTTACAAACCCTCTAAAACTCATTAAAATAACCCTTGAACTTTCCTGTTTTGGTATTCTCATACAATAAGTTGTTTATGGTTATTTATGACATTATCCTCTCTCTCCTGCGATATCAAATAAACCTTTTTACTGCTTTACAGTTATGTATAATGATACATACTACCCTCCTGTGTATTGTTCATTTAGTCCTAGTTTAAACCCATCCCATCCGATCCTTATTATTTGATAATTATTAATAATGTCCTTATTTTTTTTAAGAAAATTAAAAAAAAAACGTGAGTAAGCTTTTCTACATTTATCTATATAGGTGAATCAATATTCCGATTCTTTTGTAGGAATGATTTTCTTCTTACTTCTTCCAAAAGTTGACGCTCTGTACCAAACATCTAAATTCCTTTTCAGCTTTTATCTTTGTGAAGAGTCACAAATAGCGGTAGTGAAAGCGTTCCCTTGCAGTGTTGAGAAGAAGGAAGATCCGTAAGTTTCGGGTTCGAATACCACTTTTGGACATAGACATCGTTCCTACGAATGAGAAATAGTCTTGTTTACTTAGGTGCCGTATTGCAGTCGGTGATAGCACAAACAAAATCCTGACTTGAGGCCATAAAGGCCTGAAAAAGCTTAAAATTTGATGCTTCATCACTTCTCAAAATGAGTGAAAAAAAAACTAATTAAGAGGGTGTAAAACAAAAGCGGGTGTATTATATCCCTTTTCTTGCAATCATACAAGTAATAATAAAATACATGTATGAAAGTATATTGTAAAAGGATAACATGTCTTCATTCATTCATTCAGGATTGATTATATATTGTTTAACGTCCGTCTCGAGAATGATTCACTCATATGGAGACGCCACCACTTACCGGTGGAGAGCTGCATCTTGGCACTTAGGGCCATTGGGCAGGGAGGGATCTTTTTCGTGCCAGCGACTTCTGCGACACGAGACCTCAATTTATATCGTGTCATCCGAAATACCGGTCTCCACGTCGGGATTCGAACCCACGATGTAATTAAGGATTGGCTCCTTAACTCGCGACTCTGGAGCAGACGCTCTAACCACTGCGCAACGCAGACGACTCTTCAGTCATGAAGGATGACTCTTAAAATCATTATAGAATTCAAAAAGTCTTAAAATCAAGGTTGAAATCATTACCTTTTCATGCAAAATCTTTCCTTTTTACATCTTAACATGATTTAAGGTATTTGAAGTCCTAGAAAGGGTCATGTAAAAAGTTGAAGTTTGTACCATTTAAATGCAGTTTTACCATTTGTGCCATTTTAATGCAGTTTTATAGAAATTGGATTTTCATGAAATTAGTTTTTTAGATACTATTTTTGTTGACATGATATGAAATAAGAAGTGACCTGTGGTTTCTTGCAATGATAGCACAAGCTATTTAAGCCATGTAATATATAATAATTGAGAGAAAGATAAACTATCTAGAATACCGAATTAGTATTTTAAAAATGATGGATTTTTTTCTCGATGCCTTAATACTGAAGTTTTTAACCTTTAATATATTTGTTGAATCAAATTGCAATTCAAAAAATAGTTGATGTTTTTATTCGCTGTTCCTGAATGCGTATTGAATATTTGATAAGTCTCCCTACACAATTAACAAAACTAACTCGTCATAACTAAATAATTAACTCGTTTTAACGAGATACTAACTATAGATGTAATAAAGAGCACACCTGTACACGCTTATTGTTAAACATTACCTACGGTAAACCTTATCAAAGTAAAATACTAAATATAAAAGTACAGATGTTATACATATATAATGTACGTGAAATCCTTTGTACATGTTATTGCTGTACTTGTAGCATATATGCACGAACATAGAAAAGGCGGAGATATTTTCTCTATTATCAGAAGGCACTGAAATGGAAATAACCAACTTCTTAAAGGGAAACACCTCGGAATACACAAATATATAGAATAACGACTGTAGACTTGCGTTATAGCTCCTTCAGAAGGCTGGTAGAGATGAGGTTGATACTGATACTGTGTTCCCTGTCCCTGTACCTGTATTACTCCGAGGCCTGTACTTGTCTCCCTATCCCTCCTAATGGATGCGGTTCCGACTATTGTATGTAGATTTCAAACGATTTCATCGCATTGTTTTCTTTTCTTAATTTTTTTTCTAGTTTTGAATATTTTGTAAAAGGTCAAAAAAGATAAATAAAAAAAAAACAAAAAAAAAACGTATCTAAAGTCATTAAACATTCATTTCTTATGAATGTAAATTACATGAGATGCTTTGTTCAAAACTTAAAAGGTGTTTGTAAATGTCCCTATAGAATTGTACTAAATTTTGAATCATGAAAAAAAATAGGTGGTAATTTTTTTTAAAACATTATAATTTCACTTGTTTTCTTCGTTTATAAAATATAAAAATTTCATGGTTTAGTTTGTGCTTTTTTTGGCGTGACCGTAGAATTCCTGAAGGCTATTAAGTTTTACTATTAATGTTTATAATTTCAAAGCAATCCTAGGATATGTTGTTGGAGTTAGAAGAATCGGACAAGCGCCAGGGGATAGAAATATCTACACAGTAGTCGTACAGCGTGTCTTTAAGGTATTTTTTCCTTGAAATCTTGATTGATTTATTGCAATTGATTGATTGATTAATTGATTTGATTACCTGACTGATTGATTACCTGATTTATTGATGGCATTTTTTTGTTTCGTGTGAGAATAGGTTGATTAATTGTTTGCGTATAAATGTCCTTCTCGAGAATTTTTCACTCATTGGGAGACGCCTAAATTTGACGGTGGAGAGCTGAACATGTTTTGTATATTTTGGCAGTTCATTTAATTCATACCAATCAATTTTAAACCAGTTAATGTTGAACATCCTAAATCCTGGAAATGACCAGGTACGATCCCAGTTATTAATTGTAAATACATTACATTTATACAAAAAAAAAATACATAAAAAGGAGAATACTCCTATTTTGACTTTAATCTCCTTTCTACATCGGGGCCATGCATTATCATCTAACCTAAGTTTCTTTGGTTTTTATGTCGATACGATATATCCCATTGAATTTGAAAAAAGACACACCTGTTTCATACTGTATATCTTAAAGGAAAAGGCGTGAATGGTAGCCAAGCATTAAAGTTTTATGATAATTAAATGTTTTGCTTTTAACTTTTCTATCGTCAGCTTTCTTTATGTATGTAGCAATATACATTTACCCTTATAATCTGCAAATGTGTTTTTGTCTCCCATTCTTGATTCGTAATGAAAGAGAGTTTTCGTAAACGATCAACTTTTAAAACAAGGTATGCTATTAACCCTAAAAGTTAGGCAACATGAATATCAAAAGTGCCCCTTGTCATGATTGGGATAAAACAAACAATCTGTCGATAAAGCAGTATGTACAAAACGAAACATATTAGTCATCATGTGACTTAATGGTAAATTTTATATACAGACAAGGTCGTTGTATCGATTACTTGTAAATGGCATTAAAATTCATGTACAATTTTTTTTTTTTTGCTATTGTTTTCATATCCTGTTGCATATTTTTTCTTATTTCTCCTAATAAGCATTATTTTATAGAGATCCAGATATCTTAAATACGTGATTAGAATTGAATCCAATGTATCCAGTGCTGCTTGTGGCGTCAATTTACAAGTCGGGAAAACTTACGTCATTTCCGGTAATATTACTCAACGGTTAATAAGTTGTAGGAAGATGGTTTTATTCAATCCCTTTAAGACTTTTTTTTCGTAAAGGATGCACTATAACTGACGTTATAAAACGTTATAAATGTTTTATAAATACTTTTAATACTTTTTTATTCTTACAATGTTCCTATAATTTATTTTTTGAATCCCTAATCAATGCCATTTTGGTTTTTGATTTAGATTGAATGAAAAAAAAATATTTAAGTCTCCTTATCCAGTTCAATTTAAAAATTATGTCAATTATGAGCACAAATGATATACAATCGCTTAACTATGACATAAATATCAGCGTAATTATGAAGTGAATACATGTATAAAATACATCGCTGTTTAACTGCAAAAAAGAATGAGTGAACATTTTTTTTCAATTTATGTTCTAGGTAGTGTAAATAAGTACAGATTTTCCACCAACTCCTGTCAGTATGTCCGGGAATGGAGAAGAATTCCTCTCTCTCAGAGAAAAGGACTGTTCTGTAGAAAGCGTTAGTCAAGTTTGTTTTCGTTTACAAAAATGAAAATACAAACAATAAATAGATATACTAGTATACATGTATTCTGTTTTTAAGTGTCTATAATTTCTTATTGGCGTTCCCGATCCTATTTTTCTTCATGAAAAAAGTTTATAATGACTCTTTTGTCCTATACGTATTGCATTGTTTCTAAAAACTTTTTCTTTTAATTTGCTCCTTGTTTTCTAGGGTACCTGTCTCAGAAAAAAAGCAGCTGGCATAACGGTCAATATAGACCTTGGTGGAATAGAATATAATTACTTGTCTTTGGGTTTTTTAAGATTAATAAAATCGAAAAGTTTAAGCAATAGGTTTTTATGAAATTAAACTAGATCATGGTCAAAGGTGGTAAAAGTTTTTTTTGAGTAAAGGATTGATATTGAATGACGTACACGTGTATACTTCGATCACGCGAATAATTGAAACTCCTACAGATATTTAAACATATAATGAAATGCACGTAGAGTCCCCTAATCCATCAAGGAATCATCCAACAGGAATGTAAGACAACCATAATATACGCCAAAGAAGGTCAACATTAAAATATGAAAATATCCACAATGAAAAACAGCTTGAAAAAGATACTCAGTATGGTTCCAATTTAAACATAATTATATTTAAAGAATGAAAAAACTTACACTGAAATGCAAATTATAAGTGAATCAAAAATTGGTCACATACATTTATGTTAAAGCCATCAATTTAAATGAATGTATTCTTCTGCTCTCGTTAAACTCAATAGAAGTTTTCCTTTCGTATCTTTCTACCTGATTTATCTTAGTACATATATTTTTCAAATTTGTAAAACTCCCGTTTTTTTTAAATGAAGAATAATTGTTGTACATGAAATTCGAATATAAGGAATACTCTTCAAACTGAAAAATTCATTGAAGCATTATAAATCTGGAGCATGAAAAACACAAATTTTTAAAACCATGACAGGTGGGATCAGGTGCCACGGGTGAGAAAGTTTTCCCTGTTGACCACCCCGTATGGCTCCTAGTCATGATCGGGCAAACGGAGTATCCGTAGACAATTCAATGTGTAAATAATGGATCAACAAGTGATATGAAAAACGTCATATCAAAATGATATATTGTAGATGTTTCCAAGGATATTGATTGACTTACCACTTATTCAAGGCCGACTTAAATGAGGCTGTAAATAGGTTTTGTTGGTATATTGCTGCATAAGTATGGGAAGTTGAAGATTGAAAAGTTAAAATCATCACATTTATAATAAAAATATTTTGTTTGATTAACATGTTATAACATCTTTTTCCATTAAAATACTAAAATATGAAAGGTGTTTCAAACACTATGTTATTCCTTCATGTCAACTGGAATATAACGATTCTATACATGTCTATGATCATGAATGAAAGGAACTAGTATTAATTGGTAATGCGGCGTCGAAATTCATGCATTGGATTTAATTTGAAAACCCAATGTGTCTTGCAAAAGTATGTTTAAAAGAGTCCAAATTCCACATGTGGATGCCAATTTTAGATTTAATACTCCAAAATATGATAGTGAATATGACTAAAAATTTCTTGAATCTTTTTAGACTGAAGTGATATGTTTTTCTTTTAAACGTGTACTTCCCGACACCTTTGTAATGTAACATTTTGTATAAGAAATAAGATACTAGAAACAAGAAATAATTCCATATTTTATATCAAGTAAAATGTCATAATAGATTTCATAATCTTAAGTCCATTAAAATACATTTTTTTTTATTAAAAAAAGAATAAAAAGTGTTTATAAATATATTATGTGAGTAGTATAAGGCGCCTGGATGGCGAGGTCAACTTAGTGCACTTTTGGGGCTGGGGGGGATAGGGGGTTCAACTGAGTGCACTTTTGGGGCTGGTGGGGATAGGGGGTTCAACGGAGTGCAGGTTTGGGTCTCAATGCTTCTAACTGTCGAATTCTCCTCCGAAGTCGTATTCGATCCGCTACTAGGGCCATCCAGGGACTTCTCCGGACCTCGGGGGGTAATTCGTAGATTTGATTGAGGCTGGTATTAAAAGTCACGGATTTCCTAGCCTGTGTGAAATTTCCAGGTATTTCATTCCGTATTGAATACATATTTCTCCATCGCATCTATGTTCTGCCACAGTAAAATCACTTTGCCCGCTTGGGGATGGGTCAGGAAACTGTAAGGCTTTCCGAAATAACGGGTCAGGTTCAGTCCGTACCATTTCTGGGGCAGAATTGTTTTCATATGTCGACATAGAAAATGTATGGTAGCTAGTCTCCCCATGGTCGCCGCATGATGTGATAAGGTTAGGCATTGTCACCACAAATCCAGAGGGGTTTCCATGATTGTGCTCGCTTCCTGAAATACTTGTTCTGCCTCCGGGGGTAGAACTTCTTGGTGGTTTTGTGCCCATCGTACTAAACAATCATACCCATCTAAAATCAGAGAGTGAGTGTGTATCAGGGTTGACATGATAGTTGATTGTAAAGAAAGGATCAGACTTTTCTTCTCATTTATACCCCCGTAGAAAACGTAGGTAAATCGTATTTTTGCACACGGGCCCCTGACTTGAATCGGTGCCAAGTATTACCTGTGTAGTCAGCATATTTTTTGCACACGGGCCCCTGACTTGAATCGCTGCCAAGTATTTACCTGTGTAGTCAGCATATTTTTTGCACACGGGCCCCTGATTTGAATCGCTGCCAAGTATTACCTGTCTAGTCAGCATAAAAAAACGTAGGTAAAACGTGCACACGCCCCACAGCAGGTATATAAAGCGGAGCTGGGATTTGACGATCAGTCTTGGTTGGCATTTGGAACTTGACAGACGTGAAAAATATTATGGCAGAAGCAATGATGAATACCCCACACAACCCCAGCTATGTGATACCTGAAGGGTATGTAGGAGCCCCCATGCCAGAGTCACAGGATGCAGTGGGATTAGATTTGGGTATGTATAATCTTCCATTATATGCGAATAAAGAAGATATGGGCATCTTAAATACAACTCTGGCTGGGATTGTTAACATGCTGTCTGGTCTTGACAACAAGCTGACTGATCTGAAAACTTACATCACTAAAATGAAAGGAGGAAGCACTTACCAGAAGAAAGAAGGGCAAGGGGGATCGGGAGAAAAAAAAACTAGACAGACGGATCCATGCTACATCTGCAAAGAGTTAGGGCATTGGGCCGCAGATTGGCCCCCGAAAAAAACAGGATTCGTGCTACAAGTGCGGGAAATCTGGCCATTGGGCTAATCAGTGTACAGAGAATGAGGAGGATCAACAATTCGTCAAAGAAATACAAAAACTGGAGAAAAAGCCTCAGGAACCCAAGAGGAAACTACCCCTGATGACCGATAAGGGACAGAAGAAAAAGAAAATGTAAATGTATTTTTTTCATTCTGAATAAAAATTGCCTTGTTATTGTGTGTTAGTGTTCTTTGTTTTCAGAAAATCCAGGTTTGTTATTGTTTTGAGGAAATCCAGTTTGAACCGGTTAGGCTAGACTGTCTAGACTGTGAAGCGTGACGTCATAATGACATTCTTGACTTGTTGCCAAAATCGTAGCAGCAGCGTAGTGAATCGTAGTAGCAGCGTACATAGTAAAATGTAAACACAGTGTAAACACACCCCCGTATTTAGGGGTTGTGTACTGAATTGACCCAGCTATCCCCCCACAGACCCCCTAATCTGTACTCTCTTGACCCGGCTATCCCCCCACCAGGGCTGCACTCCCTTGACCCACCTATCCCCCACAGGGGCTGCACTCAGATGAACCCCCTATCCCCCAAGACCCAAACCTGCACTCCGTTGAACCCCCTATCCCCACCAGCCCCAAAAGTGCACTCAGTTGACCTCGCCATCCAGGCGCCTTATACTACTTATGTGTATGGGTATGTAATGTTTTGATAATATATGTAAATATGCTACTGTTGTTAATCAAATAGGAATATTATTTTTGTTCATTTGATAAGTCCTTACCATGGTACCTGATAAGTGCCCTTATCTTGGATGAATTATTAGTGTCCTAATTATGGGTCTTATCAGATGCTATAAATGTATTAAGTGTCTTGACACCTAAAATGATGCAGTGGCCCTATATACTTGGAGCCTTATGCCACAACAGAAGCCCTAACGATGGAGCCCAACGCCCTAACAGGGTGCCCTAATGAAGGAGCCTAACGCCCTAACAAATGCCATAACGATGGAGCCTAACGCCCGAATGCTTGGGGCCTAATGCCCTAACAGGTGCCCTAATGCTGGAGCCTAACGTCCTAACAGGTGCCCTAATGATGGAGCCTAACGCCCGAATGCTTAACGCCTAACCCCCTAAAAGGTGCCCTAATGATGGAGCCTAACGTCCTAACAAGGTGTCCAAATGATGGAACTTAACTTCCTAACAGGGTGTCCTAATGATGAAGCCTAACGCCCTAACAGGTGCCCTAATGATGGAGCCTAACGCCCGAATGCTTAAAGCCTAACCCCCTAATAGGTGCCCTAATAATGGAGCCTAACGCCCTAATAAGATGCCCTAAATCACGTAAGGTGTCAGACAGGGTATATAAGCAGAGAGATTTAGTGAGCATATATACGTAGCTTGGATTTAATTTGTAAAACTACTCTTAGATATTAATACACTTGTGGAAACAAACTCTGGCGTTGTTCTATGTTAGATCTATGAAGATCTAGAGTTCCTATTTTAAGCACAGGATCCACAATATTTTGTTTCGCGGGTAAAAACAGACAACACAGAGAGAAAAACGTTACAGATATATAATTATCTGAAGACATTTAATGAAATTTGTTTGATGATTTATTCAAGGAGAACTTATAACATTAATCTTCTTATTTAATTATGTGAGAGACTGTGTATGATGTCTTAAAAAATATCTTCGAGATTGTTAAATTTTCAATTAAAGATCTATTGAAATTTCACTGAACAATACATTAAGAACAATTTCATTTAACAAGAGGCCCATGGGCCTTATAGGTCACCTGAGCATTATGCAACAACTTTCCAGTGATTAAATTCAATTCATCATAACAATACACTTAGCAGTTGCTTAGTTTGTTTACTTAATACCCATATACAAGGTAGGGTAACAAACAAGAGGCCCAGGGGCCACAGCGCTCACCTGAGCACATTGGGCTTGAATTTAACCCCCCCCCCCCTCCAGGCGTTCATCATTTGAACAAACTAGAATCTACACTACCTGAGGATGATTCCATATAAATAACACTAATCATAGTTTTGAAGTACTTGAAAAGAAGATTTTAAAAGGTTTCCCTATATATCCTTATGTAAAACTTGGGTGGGCCATTTTGGCCCCACCCTAGCCCCAGGGGTCATGTTTTGAACAAACTTGAATCTACACTACCTGAGAATGATTCCACATGAGTTTCATCTTTCCTGGCCCAGTGGTTCTGGAGAAGAAGATTTTTCAATATTTTTTCCTATATATTCCTATGTAAAACTTGGGTCGGCCATTTTGGCCCCACCCTAGCCCCAGGGATCATCATTTGAACAAACTTGAATCTACACTACCTGAGGATGATTCCACATGAGTTTCATCTTTCCTGGCCCAGTGGTTCTTGAGAAGAAGATTTTTAAAGATTTTTCCTATATATTCCTATGTAAAACTTGG
>PRKT01000962.1:45147-67840 GCA_003671525.1 Saccostrea glomerata
GGGCCATAAAATTCACAATTTTGGTAGAGGCACTCTTGTTCATCATAACTATGCACTTAGTTAGTTTATTTAATACCCAGGAGCAGAGAAGAAGATTTTCAAAGAATTCATGTATTTTAACTACATAATCTATAGAGCCCCGCCCTAGCACTAGAACCCCTGACCCTGGGGCCATAAAATTCACAATTTCGGTAGAAGCACTCTTGCTTATCATAACTAAGCACTTAGTTAGTTTATTTAATGCCCAGGAGCAATGAAGAAGAATTTCAAAGAATTCCTGTATTTTCACTATATATTCAATAGAGCCCCACCCTAACACCAGAACCCCTGACCCTGGGGCCATAAAAGTCACAATTTTGGTAGAGGCACTCTTGCTCCTCATAACTATACAGAACTTAGTTAGTTTATCTAATACCCAGGAACAGAGAAGAAGATTTTCGAAGAAATAATGCATTTTCACTACCTACTTATTTAGCCCCGCCCTAGCACTAGAACCCCTGACCCCAGGGCCATGAATTTCACAATTTTGGTAGAGGACCCATTGCTGATTACAATTATGCAAACAGTTTGACTGCTTGATGCCCAGGAGTAAAGAAGAAGATTTTTAAAGATTGCATTAATTTTAGTGGTTTTGGCCCCACCCCTCAGGCCCCTTGGGGGCAGGGATTATGAAATTCATAATATTTGTTCCCCTTCAGCCATAAATGCTTTGTGCAAAATTTGGTTGAAATTGGTTCAGTGGTTGCAGAGAAGAAGCTGAAAATGTTCAAATGTTAACGCACAACGCACGACGACGGACGAAAACGGATAGCAATAGTTACTCAGGTGACCTAAAAACTTGCAAATAATGCACTTAAATTGTCAATAAAAAGCATCCCTATACTCAGCTAAAAATCTAAAAACAATTTACAAGTTCACAGACTCGTTTACGGTAAATACAATAACAGATCTTCCAAATTATTCAGTTTTTATGAACAGTTCTTTTAATTTTTTTTCCAAAGGTCGTGTCTTTCTTTGGAACTCAAATTTTTGGAAATTTGAACTTAAACATAATCGATAGTCGAAATTTTTATTCGTTTTTCATTTCATTAATTAATTTTTTTTTAATGTAACACTCCACAGTCGGTAGTAGCTTACATTATTTTGTTTTAAATAAAGACAATGACTACGATATCTCTCCCTGTCGGCTGAGACCTCCTCTAGAGTCTGGAGAGATAGTTAATGGTCTGTGTATGGCACGCCGATTGGTTCAAAAGTATTTTCTGCACGACCTTAAACGAAAATTACACGAGTGAGTCAAAACTTACACAAAGTGGAAAATACACACGAAGTTATTGAAATTTACACAAACTATACAAAAACTACACAATCAACAAAATATTTACACGATATAATAACGAGAAAATTACACACACGTAAAACGAAAACTGCACAAGTGAGAATACAACATCGACATAATATACGACGCATCCTCATTGCGCGCATTTCGTTAATATTCATTAGAGAACAGATCAGTGTCGCTTGGATGCTTGAAACATTAAAAAACGAGAGGATGAGTAATAAGTTAACAATATTAATCTTTTAAAAAAGATTTAGTCTTTCAGAATTATGCTAGACTCTCAAGAATATGCCTAACGTGTTATATACATGGGGGGGGGGGGGCATATAAACTGTATATTATCAGTTGCTTGTTTAATTGTTAGATTTTTTGTTTCATTCCTCTATATAGCAATATATGTTATCTGTGATCAAACAGTGCGATATCTCTGCAAAATGCATTGAGATAATATATAGTTTATAAATAACAACCATTGAAAATGCCTAGCCATATTTACATTTCTATGTAGCGGTTTGTGGTCGTGTCTATACAGTCTTGGTAGAATATAACAAAACTTGTATCATATATCTCCTCTGTCTTCTATGCCTCTCTTTCTGTTAGGGTTCTCTTATTTAGCACAGTAAGTATGGTATATTGATCACTGTTTTTTTTTTTTTAAAAGAGTCTACTTTCGTTTAAGAATAAAGGGAATTCAGTATTTAATAAATATGAAATGTAAGGAAATTACGAACAATATTCGAGCTCAAAATTCCATTCAAACAAAGCAGAGTGAACACATTATTAGTTACGGATTCATACAGGGTGTGAAATGGAAATCCGGATTTCCATTTCACACCCTGTATGAATGATCCGTATTAGGTCACTAACTGACTGTGTTACGAATTTATCCCACTGAAGACCTTTTTCAGTGTAAAAAATATATTTGTGCATACTATGAAAATATTAAGTTTTAATCCAATAACAATAAACATAAAGTATCGTTACGGTAACAAGAAATTTCACTAAACTTGGCCGCCATTTTTATTTACAATAACATCGCTTCGAACGGAATTGCGTGCCCGATTTTCATATTACGCCTCGACGGAGACGTAATACGGAATATTTCAGGGTATCACGTGATTAGCTTTTATCCAATCAGTTATCGACAAATTTGTCTGAAGTGGGATAAAAGTGAATCCTTATATTTATAATTCCGTACAATGTCTCTCTCTAAACGTCATATGCTGAAATAAAAAAAGGACGCATGAGAATGTGATATGCAACAATATTTTGACTATGTGGCCGAAAATTATGAAACTTAGACAGTGTTGTATTTTGGTTACTGAATACTGTGCTCAAAACTACTCCGCCATGAAATCTATGACGTCACGGAGGGAAAGTGGTTAAAAGCTAACAACGCGTGTGTATTGATATTAATAACAATTATGTGATAACATTTTGTAGTAGGAATGGATGCACTTGGGGCATAGATATCTTTTTTGCATATATGCAGTCAGTATAAATTTCTTGCAATCATAGCACGACTAAGAGAAGTTTCTTTGGGTCTAGTAATTAAATTGTTTAAGTAAATAAAAAGGTAAAAACGTGTTGCTATATTATTTTTTTTTTCGTTTCCACCAAAAACATTTTTCGACTGTCAGAGAGGAAATTGAAAGATTTTTAACCAACCATGACGATGACTTTGGTTCGTGACAACGTCAGATCAAGATATAGGGCTTTTCATCATGCCACCCTGGTTGGATATTTAAAAAAAAAAACTTTTTCCATTCGAAATCAAGAACATTGATTATGCATTTATTTTATTTATTTATTTATTTTTTTTTTGGCATTGCAGAAATGTTTGTAAAAGTTCAATTTCATTCACTTTATTACGTAAGACATACAACGTATAAAGTGTATATATTTGTAAGACTATTTATTTATACTTATTTTGAAGACCTTATTATGGGTGGCATTGAGGTTTGGCGCTGTGGTACTATGACGTCATGAACGTCAATTGTTTCCCTTGCAGACCATCGGGGTTTATCGCAGACCATCGGGGTTTAGCGCGGACAATCGGACTTTGAAGTCCTACATATTTAAAAACATTTAAACATTAAGGCATAATATATTTTTATAGTTTCAGTAATAATTATTCGGTATCTTTTTTTAGAAAATGTGCAACTTATTTTCCAAAAAAGGATTGTTAATAAGACAGTGTAAAATTATTTATGGAAGTTAAAATCAAGCTTAAAACACGGTACAGAAACTTTCCCAAATCTCAAATGCCCTTAACATTGGTTGAACATAATACTAATATTGATTTAAGTTAATTCTCTATTATGTTTTACTCGTAAATTCTTTAATGATAGTGTTAACTTTTAAAACAAAATGGAATTTGATTTCATTCTACACAATTTTCTTAATCCATTTCGCGTACGGTGTTCACTTTCTACGGCTGAATGTTTGATACTGTCTCGATATTTTTTGTACAACATTTATTGAAGAAAAATATGGGTAGGGTATGTATTTGTGGCAAAATGGATTTTTTTGGTAATTCATTTGTTTATAAAAATGATATTTCACTATTAATGTGTTCTTGGAATATGTCGTGTAAAATATGTGGAGATATCGGTCAGTATTAAAGGTCAAAAAAAACAAACAAACAAAATAGGAAGAAATCAAACACAGACATACAAAACGTCAGAAATGGGATCGGATGTCATGGAGGATTAACCATCCCCTGCATCATGCATATACATAGTAACCTCTTTAAGCACGTGTTGTTTTCATTACATCTCTCGGGTTATGTCTTTTAAATTCTTATCGGCTTTGAATACAAAAGTTTATCTTTTGGGTGCTCCTTATTATTGTAAAAGGTGAATATTATAACCACATGAGATGTATTTACAAGTCTCTATTCTTTCCAAACGTTAAATCAATTACAAAACAAATCTTTAAGTTATGCATAAGATATTTCTTAATTAAAAGTTTTTTTCCGTTATTGGCAGACCTTTTTTTATATTCATATGAAGTAGAATTTATGCAAAATCTTATGCGTGAAAAGAAGAAAACACTTGCTGTGGCCTTCAAATCGACATTTAGATATATGGTCATTTCCATTCCTACGTCGATACGATATATCCTGGTGAACTTGAGATAAAAGATACCACAGAATCCGACACTTCTGTTTCATACTTGGATATTTTACTTGAAAAAGACACTAATGGTAATCTAACAACCAAGCTATATGATAAACGTGATGCCTTTAACTTTTCTATCGTCAACTTCCCTTACTTATGCAGTAATATACCTTCATCACCTGCATACGGAGTATATATACCTCAGTTGATTCGATATACAAGAGCATATGCTCTACGTTTGAACAATATCTAAAACGAGGTAAATTATTGACAAACAAGTTGACGAAACAAAATTCAGCAGTCTGGTTTAAAGTCATCATTTCGTAAGTTATGTTCGATACAATGACCTTGTCAACAAATACAATATTGTTAGTCCATTATTTATACACTGAATTGACGACGGATTTTTTCCGTTATTTCTTGATCATGACAAGGAGTACTTGGCGGGTGTGACCGGTCGGCAAAGGATGCTCACTCCTCCATGGCACCTGATCCCACCTCTAATGTTTCGGGGGTCCGTGTTTGCTCTGCTCTTAGTTTGTATTGTTTTATGGACTTTGAGATTGAATACTGTTCGTTATCTCAATATCCACCTATGATATTTAAAATTTACTCCCTCAAAAAATCTCGTCAGAACTTCACAAAAAGAACATTATATACCCTGGATAGTTATTTATAACATTTATCATTGGCGGATCCTTGAGTCTTGAAAAGAGGAGGCCCGACCAGTTTTCTGTTGGGGGTAGGGACCCATGGCCACACCAAAAGTATTGATTTATTAAATCGAAAGTATATTTTGGTTACAAGAGGGGACTCGGGTATACTGCCCCCCGCCCCCTGCTCCTTATGAATCCGCCAGTATTAACTGCACACTAATTTATCTCAATTCTTGTGTTCTAGGCCATCAACCAGAACATCCATCTGTTCATCAGAATATTCATCTTTAATGTGATATGTCAAGTTTGTTTTATTCCCTAGAACGATTTTATCAATAACATTACCATGAGATTTAAATGGAAACCAAATAGGACTCTACATACACCGCTACTTAAATATCACATGTGGATTATTTAAACATATTCATGGTCTAGTCAAGTGTTTTTTAATTCAAAAGTAAGAACAAGCAGTCCTCCATCTGTAGGGCTTTTAACAACTTAGATCTACCAAGAAAGACACACTGTATTTCGCAAATTAATTTTATAAAGCTATTGTCATGAAGATATAGAAGACAATCACTCCTTTTATTATTCCATGACTCGCACTAAAAAATCATTTAGTTTTTAGATTAAATATTTCCATGCTGAAAAAATGTTTCTCCTATGGAAAAAAACATAAATATATGTTTATGCCAAAGAAGTAAGTAAAAATCTAAATAAATTATGTTTAAGAAATATTCAATGTAATCCAGTGAACATGATGTTATATATATATATATATATATATATATATATATATATATATATATATATATATATATATATATATATATATATATATATATATATATATTCAGTGAACATGGTGTTATGTAAATCAATAACTAGGATGGTACATTAAAATTCCTTAAAATCCTTATAGATTAAAAAGAATAATTTTCATCAAAATGGATTTTTGTGGACGTCCCTATGTCCCCTTGGTAATATAACATTTTGAGTATGATAAATAGAATACAAAAATATTAGAAATAATTCAAATGTATAACTCTCCAGTCAGTAGTTGTTTTAAGTACAGGTTCACGTAAGAATCATGCAAAATCGAAAAAATGTGATAAGTCACACGACACCGAATTAGTTCCTGGTGTTATTAAAATAAAATAAAGATTGAATAAGATCATCTCACAAAAAATTTGGTAGATCTGCTTGCCATAGCTATTGAGTCCGAGTTACTAGATAAATCTGTATGTGTTGATTGCTGAATTTGCCACAGCTCATCAACTGGATGTGAAGGGTTTGGACTAACATGGCCACATATCAGGTATAACTATAAGAATCTCCCTGTTGTCATAGTAACTGTATAACATGTATTTCTGATTTTTTATGGCGTCGGGCTTGCCCGATCGTCATCTAGCGATCAGTCAGGTTTACGCGACCGCACGTGTCAGTGGATGCATCCGCAATAGAAAATAGCAACAGCTGTAAACCAATTTCTTTTAAAATGTTTACAATGAATGATAGCTTGAATATAAAATTAAATCAATTGTATCTTCATTTAATACCACTACAAAACAACGATATTATGTTTAATTTTTACGCAAGAAAAACGTTATGGTTGTTGCGGATGAATTTCTACAGAGAGGGTGCGTCGAATGACATGGATCACATTTTTCCCGGGACCGATTACAAACAATCTTAAATACGGTAAAATTATTACAAAATAAGCACGAATACAACAAGACTATATAAAAGATTGAATTTCTTAATCTTAGCTTTACTTTTACGATCTTCAATCCAATTTTATCCGAACATCGACGATATTGACCAGTAATGCCAGTATTACTGTATTTATCCATTTCCTCCATTTGTTTACCGCACCCTATCGTAAGTCGATCGTACTTGTAACATTAGAGTCATGGTTGTAGTTAAGATGCAATCACTATACAACAGAACAACGCTCTGACAATGGCAATTAATTAAAATAATTTATGAAACCCTTCATATGTCTTCGATTGACTGAAAAGAAATTAGATTGATATAGTGGATGAACATTTCTGACGATGTCTGGTCAATTCGAACCCTGACTCATTCGGACCAGGACACAAGGCTATCAGGCCCTATACTGTATTTGTGTTAAGACTATGTTTTTTAATTTTATTATTATGTTACCGGAGTCACTCACTTGACCTATCTGCAGATCTTTTGAAATTGTTTTTCTTGTTCGACGCCATTGAAGCCTTTCAGGCTTTTGATTTCTTTATTGTAAATTTATTGAGAAATTCTTTCTATTTCAGTCTACATGTAGATTTGTTTGCCATAGCTATTGAGTCCGAGTTACTAGATACATGTGTATATGTTGATTGCTGAATTTGCCACAGCTCATCAACTGGATATGAAGGGTTTGGACTAACAAGGCCACATATCAGGTATAACTATAAGAATCCCCCTGTTGTCATACTGTATTACTGCTGTAAATAATGATTAGTGTGTCATTTCTGAATTTTTATTGTTAAGAAATCTTTCTATTTTAGTGTTCATCTAGACCTGTTTGCCATAGTTGTGGAGTTTGGGTGACATCTCCCTTTGTTTCCATACATTATGGCTGCCTCTTGGGACAAATCAAGCGTATGCTCCCTCCAGTCATTTTTTGGTGGAAACTGATCGCCAGAAGAGCTGGGATATTTTGTGATTATGACCTTTATCAAAGTCTGACCGTTTGCCGTTTTCATAGGTAGATATTTGATAAAATAAATGGAAATATAAACAAGTATTTCAAATATCTCACAATATTCATATTTATTTCTACAAGGGGATGGAAGAAAAAAAGGGTAGTGAGGTGAACACAGTACTAGTATCATATTGCATGTATTGGAAACAATTACTTTAGTTTATTAGATAAATTTTGAGGTATCAAATCAAAAACTGTGCCTTAATGAATATTATTTATTGAAAACATTTTAAGACCTTTTTTTTTCTTAAAAGTGATAATAATAATAATAATACATGCATCTCTGTCTCATACTTTCTTTAAAAGATGGATCTACTGTGCAAAAGACATGAACATGTGTATGTACACTTTCAGATACAGTAAAGGTTTGCAGTGGAAACCCGGAAGAGTGTGTCTGCATCCTGACCACCCTGAACATTCAAAGGCAAAGCCTCAGCATGGTCTTTCTTCTATGCATTTTAACTATTTAAGAGTTATGGATGTTTACTCCCAGTTGGA
Source organism: Saccostrea glomerata (assembly GCA_003671525.1). NCBI lineage: Eukaryota > Metazoa > Mollusca > Bivalvia > Ostreida > Ostreidae > Saccostrea > Saccostrea glomerata. Next base: position 53,488 of record PRKT01000962.1, read on the forward strand.
ACAGGTCAATACTCTTTTTAACACATGTTTTAGGCTATGAAGAATTATTATCACCCCAATATCAAAAGGAGAGGGGTAATACTGTTTTAGCCTTGAAATTTATCTAAACATGATTAATACCATGATAAGAAAGATACATGTTCATAGAGAATTTTAAAAAAAACTTAATGTAAAAATATGTTAATTTTTACACATGCAAATATGCATAATTACATATGTGTGTAAGCACTAAGCAGCAAGTAAACCTATTCAAAATTCCATTATATTATTAATTTCTTATTTGTAGGATTATGTAAACCATGTTATCAGGACATGAAGATGAAGTTTAAAGACCAAGAGACTGCGCAAGTCAGAGAGGTAATTCAAGCAGTCTTAACTAAGGCTATCTAAATTTAATTCTGTGGTTTCAGGCCAATTTTCGCAAAAAACAGATACGAGAGGGAGGCATTTTATTGATCATTTATTGGCAATAAAGTAGATGAGGGAGGTTTTTTTTATTTTTATTTTGGAATTTTCTTTACCATAAAGATATCTTTTTTTAATCACATGTATATTTTCCATGTCTGATTAAAAGTTCTGCATTATCCATTGCTTATCAGCCTGTGAACATCGTAGGCAATGTCTTCGAATGTATTTTTAAACGAAGTAGCCAAAATCTGTTTGAAAATAGCTACCGGAAGTGATATTGGAATACTAAACTACAAAGAAATAAAGACGGAAATTTTTTTTCCAGATTGGTCCTCGCGCTGCCAACTTTTTATTTTATCAAAAATGCAATAAAGTTAACAATGCGGCTACCTCAATTGGATGCGCATGGGCCTGAGAACTAGAATTTCAATTTTATGAAGCCTAGATTATGTATAGGGTTGGGAGTTGAAACCTTTGCATCAAAATTTCTCATATTAAAAGAAACACAGATTGATAAACATTTGTACTGTTATTTTAGGTTTTATTAAGGAGGCTGTAAATACTAGCAGAGACTGTTTTTTGGACTTTTAAAGATATTTTTATGGCCCGCCATGAATATCGCCGGGGCATATCAGGCGCAGATCCAGAAATTTTTTCCGGGGGTGGGGTCCACCCCAGTACAAAGAATATTTTATGTCTCCATGTTCTGTTAAAAAATAAAGTGTACAGTAAAACTTGGTTACAACAAAGTCACTGGGACCTATGAAATCACTTCGCTATATCTGTAATTCGTTATAACCGCATAAGAAATTAATTAAATTTATATAGCTGGGGATCCAAGATGACTTCGCAATATCAGTGTTCGTACTAACCGAGTTTTGCTGTATATCGCTTTTCCTTTATATATACATATATAGATTGGCACTAATGGGTTTCTGTACATATTATTGTGACCAGCAGCACTGCAAACCTGGATTCTATAATGAATTTAAGCACACTAGCCACAGTGGTCAGTGTTATGGAGTAATTAGTATATAAAAGATTCCCACAGCAAATCTGGATTCTAAAAATAAATAGTTCAAGCACGCTAGCTGCAGCTAATGAGAGCAGCAGGTGTTTGTGTTAGGAGTATTCTAGGTCAATTATAAATAAACTTCAGATGGGAAGATTAGACAGATATTTAATCAAAAATTTCTTTAAAAGCATGAAGACATAAAGAATTTTCATGTTTCATCACTAAATAAATATACATTTAGCTGGATGCTCATGTCCTATGGACATATCTCTAGTTTTTTTTCCTTAAAAAGGTTGAATGTTAAAATTTTAATATTGCCTGATTTAAACATTTTTAAATTTGGATTTTTGTAGAAGATGGAACAAGAAGAGGATAAGGATGGGGAGCACCTTCAGCTTGATTCTGTAAGTGATCTTTTTAATCAAGTCATTTGAATTATTTATAACTTCCCAATTGGTAGCTAATGAAGGCTCAATTGAGCTATTCTGATCACATTTTGTATACATCTGTATACAATTCAGTCCATCTGCTTATTAGTTCTTTAGAGAGAAGCCATTTGTTCGATGTGTAAAATTTTTAGAATATGGGCCATGACCAAAGAACCGCTTAGGCCATAATAAAAATATTCCTAGACTCTCATCCCCGCCCGCCCCGATTTTATATGCCCACCTCGATTTTTAGCTCTACTGGTCAGAGACCAGAAGAGCTTATGCGATAGTAATGCGTCCGGCGTCCGTCCATCTATCTGTAAACAATTTTTCAAAACGCTACTCCTCCTACAATTTTAGTCTGATTTCAATATAACTTGGCACACAAGTAGACTGCTGTAATACATGCGTATATATTTTAAACAAGGGTCATTGCTTGAAAAATATTTTTGATGAGTCTGATGTGAAGAAAGAGATAATTGAACTTTTACTATGACTTTTATTCGGGTATTGTAGATAAAATTACACTGATTGACCAGGTCAATAAAAAATCTGCAAAATAAAAAAAATAAAAAATATAAAATAAAAGCCATCTGCCCGCCTCGATTTTTAAAAAAAAATCGGATGAGAATCTAGCAATTTATTATTTATTATGGCCTCAATTAATGATTATCACCAAGTATTGTCATACAAGGATGAGGATAGGTAAAAAAAATTGCAATTTGCAAAGGGAATTACCATGAGGCTAAGGCTTGATCTAAACATTATTTTCAAAATTGACCAAATGTTACATTTTATTAAAACACTGATATTTTGCTTACTATATGGACTATGATCATAAGATCATAAAATCTTGTCAGTTGACACATCTTGGGATGTACTATCATTTGACTCAAAAGTAGGTCACAGTGACATACTAGTACTTTTAAGCTCACCTGAGATAAAAGCTCAAGTCAGCTTTTATGATCACCCAATGCCTGTCATTCCTCCGTCTGTAAATTTTTCACATTTTCAACTTCTTGTCAATAACCACTGGTAGTGTAGATTATTTGATCAAGTCTAATAATTCTCTAAAAGCTTCTCAAGAACCACTGCGTCACAAAAGCTGAAACTAAAATGGAAGCATCCTTGGGTAGAGTAGACTCTAAATTGATCAAACCATGGCCTTCAGGGAAAGGATTGGGCCACAATAGATATCACAAAGGGGGAAATCTTGTAAGGAATAAAGTTACTGAGGTGAGCAATGTGGCCAATGGTCCTTTTGTTGAATTTGGCAAGCAAACAATCTCAAATTGATTTGGAAGCATATTTTGTATTCTGTCATGTTAAAAGTGTTTCATATTAGTAGGAGATTCTTAATTTTTATCATTTTTTCCAAACAGATATCTGACGGAACACAAAGTTCACAGAACTTATCTCAGGCGTCAAACTGGAGTTCTGAAGAAATGAAAGGTACTTTACAGCACGACAATGATGTTGTTAGCCTTATATCTAGTGGCCAATTCAGCCCTTTAAGAGGACAGCTGCACACAAGAATATCCAAAGCAAAGCCAAGCACTTTAAGATATTACAAAAAGAAAGCAGAGGAATCTACATATGCACTTTTGAATCTTTTTGCTCCTGGACAGTCAAAAGAATTAAAGTTGCTTATTTTACCACAACCCGAGAGACCAAAATCTGATCCTGATTTGATGGAAAAAGTTTTAAAACTACATAAAAAAACATCTGACAACAACCTTAAGGTACAACTTTTATCAATTGTGGCAAAAACAATGACAAAGGATGAGTTGTTACAGTGCATTCCAGGTTTGACAGTATATAAAATTGATCAGGCAAGATTGCTTGGAGATGTACATACCAGAACAACAGTGGAGGAGAAAGTCAAATTCACAAGACAAAGAATGGATTCAGAAAAGATGCAACATGCACTCAACTTTTTCTTTGATCCTTGTTTTATGCAAATAGTTTCATATAGAACAAGAGAAATGGAACTTGACTCTGGGGAGAATATTACTATTTCAGATGTGGTGCGAACATTGTGTCACTCTCATTTAGTTGATATCTATGTAGCATATTGTAAGGAGACAGATTTCCAACCACTTGGAAGAACATCCCTTTTTCATATTCTGCGTGCTTGTGCAGCATCCAAAAGAAAGAATTTGAGAGGATTGGACAACATCACAACTGAAGGCGTGGAAGGCTATACAGAGCTACACAGACTGATTGACAAATTAAAAGACCTTGGCTTGATGTCAATAGATGTTCATTCAGAAATCTCCACCAAACTCACTGCCAGCAGAATATACATGAAAACAGATTATAAGTTACACGTGGAGCAGTCAAGTATCTGTGCTGACCACTGTATTGACTGGAGCCTGAGTGATCCATCAAGTAAAGATTTCCAAAATACTTGTCTTCACAACCATACACTGAAATGTGACAGATGTGAACTTATCATAGAAGTGGAATCGCAGCTAAATTCTGCAATAGATGCTCTCCATGTGAACCAAGAAGCTGTAAATGAGTACCAAAAGACATTGAGGGATGCATTGTTTAAAATTTCAACCAAACTTAGCACAAAGTATCCTTGGGTGAGGGGGATTCAAGTTTGTTCAAATGAAGGGCCACGCCCTTTTCCAAGGGGAGATAATCATGAATTTGTTAAAAATTAATGGCATTTTTAAAAAATCTTCTTCCACAGAACCGCTGGGCCAGGAAAGATGAAACTCATGTGGAAGCATCCTCAGGTAGTGTAGATTCAAGTTTGTTCAAATCATGACCCCCGGGGCAAGGGTGGGGCCAAAATGGCCGAGCCAAGTTTTAGATAGGAATATATATGAAAAATCTTTGAAAATCTTCTTCTCCAGAACCACTGGGCCAGGAAAGATGAAACCCATGTGGAATTATCCTCAGGTAGTGTAGATTCAAGTTTGTTCAAATCATGACCCCCGGGGCTAGGGTGGGGCCAAAATGGCCGACCCAAGTTTTACATAGGGATATATATAGGGAAACCTTTTAAAATCTTCTTTTCAAGTTCTTCAAAGCTATGATTAGTGATATTTATATGGAATCATCCTCAGGTAGTGTAGATCCTAGTTTGTTCAAATGATGAGTGCCTTGAGGGGGGGGGGGTTAAATTCAAGCCCGATGTGCTCAGGTGAGCGCTGTGGCCCCTGGGCCTCATGTTTTGATTTGCAATGTACAGTATTTTCACCAAATTCCAGTATTTTGAAGACTGCTGTACCGTATTTTGGTCTAGAAATTATCACATGTATGTAATCAATAAATGTTTTGTTATACCTTTCATTTCAATTCTTTTTTTTGACACATGTATTTTGTACTGTCTTCCTTGATGTTACAGTGTTAACATCAATGAATGAAAATGAGATTATGCTTTGACAGCTCTGTGGCATAAGCGGTCCAACATTTCCTCAACTAGTCGAATATGTCACTCAGCGGTCAAACATTGATTTATTTATGCCTGCTCAGCAAAACATCAGAAACTTTTTTATATAGATTTATATAGGTACAAATTTTTAAAGGTATAACAATGCTTGATATAACTCCTATTTAAGTTCCATATCATGAACATTTTACATGATTGTGCCTTTATATACATGTACGTTTAAATATTCCAATTCAAAAGTCATGAATGGATGTCTATAAAACATTAAGGAACAGTTCATAAATAACAACCAATGAAAAAGACGCACCCAATATTTACCCTTTACAAGTAACTAGTTGTAGGTCGTGTGTGTGTGCATACAGGTATGTCAATAATCTTAGTACAATGTAACAGAAATACGATCTATTCTCTTTTGTTTATTTATAATTATTATTTATATTCATAATCTTTCTTTTTTGGGATTTTAACTAAGTGCCTTAATTATTGTATTCTGTCTTTTTTTAAATAGGCGAAACTACTTTCGTTTTTAAAAACATGTGTACTCGTTTATCAAAAAAGCTGACTGACTCTCTCTCTCTCTCTCTCTCTCTCTCTCTCTCTCTCTCTCTCTCTCTCTCTCTCTCTCTCTCTCTCTCTCTCTCTCTCTCTCTCTCTCTCTCTCTCTCTTAATACGCTGATATCTTTTGATAGATATACTATGTACGTTTAATTTTGGTAGCATGTCAATGACACAGTGGAACATAATAGGAAAACAGCCCGGCGGATCCCTTAATATATGTGTTAAAGTTGCAACACGGTTGTTTGGCAACAATCATGTCTACCCTTGTAAATCATATTAACCAGCAAATAAAATATAATATAAATTTGTCAACGTATAGGTACTTCGTCTAATTAAACTTTAATGAGATATTTTGAATGCATTAAGTGAGTTTGAAAACTGAATGATATAGAGATAATGCACAGTATTCAATCTCAAAGTACTAGTATATAAAGCAAGACAAAATAGGAGCATAACAAACAAGGACCTCCAAAACATCAGGGGTAGGATCACGTGCCATGGAGGAGTGAGCATCCCTTGCCGATCGGTCACATTCGCCGTGTGCTCCTTGTCATGATTGGGAAATAGTGAAGAAATTCGTCATCAATTCGATGTGTAAATAATTAATATAATGAACTAACAATGAGTATGATAAACGTCAGTCAGCATTTAATTCAAAAATAGATTGTATTTGCTGACAAGATCATTGTATCGATCGTATATAGAACTTACGAAATGATGACTTTAAATGAGACTGCTGATATTCTTGTTTCATCAACTTGTTTGTCAATAATTTACCTTGTTTTAGAAATTTTTCATATGTTGAGCATGCTCTTGCGTATCAAATAAACTGAGATATATAAACTACGTATATGCAGGTGGTGTAGGCATATTGCTGTATAAGTAAGGAAGTTGACGGTAGAAAAGTTAAAGTCATCACGTTAACGTTTATCATAGAGCTTGGTTGTTAGATTATAATAACGTCTTTTTAAAGTAAAAAATCCAAATATGAAAATATGAAGCGGATACACGTGTCAAACTCTGTGGTATCTTTTATCCGAAGCGCACCAGGATACATTGTATCGACGTAGAAATGGAAATTACCATTGTTTATTGTCAATACGTCCTCTATATATCTAAATGTTGAAGGACAAAGACAAATACTACGGTACATAAAACTTACACAGACGGAATAAATCGGATAACATAATAAGACCTAATTTCCTTTTGACCTTGATCGGACATTGTAAACGCTTTTTTCAAAATAAAAGAAATCGTTATACAGACAATGTTAGTAAGTGTTGTTCATTCTTTGCAGGAATATATTTATTCTATTTTGCATTTCATTGTACTTATTCCGTGGACTTTCTACTTTAATATCTGGAATTATTAATTACATCATCATCTCTTTTGTACAATTAACTTTTTTGCCAGCGTGAAGAGATAATTCGTCAAAAATAACTTCAGCCTAATAAGATAAATAAAAAATGAATAAACAGTGTATCTTGTTGAATTTGACGAAAAAGGTACATTGATATTCTAACTGTACAACATACTGGAGAATTTTAGGGATGGTTAATTTTTTTTTAAATATAATTTTTTCTTAACAATTTTATTTTTTGAAAAAATATGAAACTCTCAAAATAGTTTTTAAAGGGTGTGCATTTGTTAAGTTATACATGTATATGGCGTATATTTGAAAGATTGAGACTAACTAAAATTAGAAAAAAAATATATAATTACCCCGGTATCAATGTATATATTTTTTTGTTACTTTTTGTAAAGATAGGAATTTCCTGTAAATTTCACAATTTATATCAATCGCGTTTCATAGATATCCGCAATATAAAACAAAGATTTAAATTTATTTATTTATCGACTCTGAATTTAAATATCAGACACATGCAGTTTAGCGTCAGTTTAACTATAGTTCTACGTGAGGATGTTTAAGTTTAAAATAAATGAAAATTTAATATGAGCGTAAATAGCAAATAACACGTAAATGTTCTAAATATGAATATTTTTCAGCTCATATACACCATATAAAGCTTTAATATTTTGTGAAATAAATTGATGAATTTTTTTTTCTGAACTGAAATAAAAACATTTCTTTTCAGGATATACAGCTGTATTATAATAGCCTGCACTCAAGCGCATTACGTCATTCGATGTCAATACTGCGAGGACGAGCCCGCTGTCTTCCACTGTGTTCCGTGTGGAGATGAACTCTGTCCTCGATGTAAAGTCTTCCATATAAAAAGTTCCTTCTGGACACAACATCGCCCGTCTGTCTGGTAGACTTCATCCAACCAACCAGATCAAAATGTGTGAAGTTCACGCATCTGAAACGTACGAGGCTTATTGCGAAGATTGCCAAGTCCCGGTGTGTTTAACGTGCATTAAGGAAGTTCACGAAAAACACGCCATCGGAAAGATACAAGATCTTTACGAGAAACAAAAAGCCGAAACTGCCTATGAATTGTCTAAAATGAAGACACAGTTGAAGTCGGAGATCATTCAGAGAATTAAAGACTTCAAAAATGGAGAGAGGGAAATAAAGACCAGTCATAAAAATATTAGAAAGAAGATGAAGAAACAAGCTCAAGATTTTATTGATCATATCAGCGCAATTTTGAAAGAAGCCTTGGATGAATCCACGAAAGACGAGAAAGAAAAAGTTATGGAAATATCTCAATATACAGCAGAAATGGAGAGCTTTGAACAAAACTTGGATCAATTGATTGAGAAATTTGAAACTCTTACTGAATCCAGTCATCCGGCCGACCTTATATTGTACCGAAAAAGAAATTCTGACACATTTAAGAGATTAAAATTTCCTGAAAAAATAAATCTCACTATGCCTTCATTTACAATTGGTCATTTCAACAAATCTCAAAATGAGCACCAGTTTGGTAAATTTACCAGAGGTCACATAAGCCATCTTAAATCAAGCGATGATAGCTTACAAGTTCAAGATCTTTCTGGGTCTAAAAGTGTAAAACCATCTACCGAAAAAGTATCAGTACTTTCAGTCCGTTCAGTGAAAATAAGCGAAACAAAACCTCAAAAGAGAGAATTATATCACGTGAGTTGTCGTGATGACAGGTCAGCGTACATCAGTGGTCGTGGTCCTGGAATACAACTGATAGACAGGTCAGGGACAGAGTTGGATAACATCAGTACAGACACTGAACCATCTGGTCTGGCTGTGATGAAGGACGGAAGTCTGATTTACTCTGACGTCTATAATAAAGTAATCTACAGAGTGTCACTCAATAAACAGACAACAAGACTTATAGATACTGAGCATGATCCTTTTGGACTGTGTTGTACCAGGTCAGGTGATATCCTGGTCTGTATGCAAGATTCCATGGTTTCAGTGAGAGTGGTAAGGTACAGCAGCAGTGGGAGAAAAATCGAGGAATTCCAGATAGATCAGAATGGGGAGGCACTTTTTCTTGATCCAAGGTTTGTCTGTGAGAATATCAATGAGGATATCTGTATAAGTGATTGTAATACATGTGCAAAAAGTAAAGTGGTCGTACTGAACAAGGCTGGAAATCTTCGGTTTACATATGACGGGAAGACCGAAGCTGGGGCGTTAAAATATTTCTTTCAACCGCTTGCTGTGACTACCGACAGTCTGGGCCACATCCTTATCTCAGACAAGGTCAATGATGCCGTGCACTTGATTAGCCAAGACGGGATCTTCCTGTCTGTCATACTGACAGAGTATGATGGGATATCACTGCCATTCGGAATCTCTGTAGACACGACAGATAACTTATGGCTGGTAGAACAAGAAAAAGCCTGTATCAAACTGTATCAGTATTTGTTCCAACATTGAAGGACCCATTCCTATACTGTGAACTTTCACAAATGTATATATTTACCTTACAAAATATCTTGCCATAAAAACAAAAGTTATTAATTCTTTCAACCTATAGGGACAAGTGATCAAATATACATATTATAACTTGATTTTAATATAGATTTTTGATCACTCCGCAAAGGAATATGACTACTAGTATTTCTTTCAACAAAATCTTGATTATTTTATAACATGTATTGTTCGAAAGAAATTTACTGCGAACCTCTGCATCTATACACGCTGATCATGTAGAATAGAATCTTAAATTATACTTTATAGCTCATATGAGTTGAAGGCTCAAGTGAGCTTTTCTGATCGAATGTTGTTCGTTGTCTGTCGTTGTCGATGGCGTTGACGTAAGCGTTGTCGTTGTCGATGTCGTCGTAAACATTTTTATTTTCACCAGAACTACCGGGCCAATATCAACCAAACTTGACAAAGAGAATACTTGCATAGAGGAGATTCAAATTTATTCATAATGGATGATCAAATTTTAACATGAGAACATTTAGGAAAAATCTTTCAAAATCTTCTCGGGAATCGCAAAGCCATGGTTGGTCATATTTATATGGAAGCATCTGCAGGTTGTGCAGATTCAAGTTTGTTCATAATACAAATCCGGGGATAGGGAGGGGCAATAATGGAGGATGAAATTTAAACTTAGAAATACATCTTTATAAGTACATAATTATGTATAATTTTTACAAATATTCTTAAAAACAGCAAAGCAATGATTGGTCATACTTTTTCGAAAGTACTAGTTGAAATCCGGCTCAAGCACTGGAAAGAAATGCAATTATAACACTACCGTCAGAAAAAATCCAATATTTAAATTCCGGCTATTATGGCAGATTCTGTCAAAGGCTTTTTCATTATCAAAAAATGCACAGAAAACTGGAGGCCCTCTATCTACATAGTACAAATAGTTTCTTTAAGGACATAACAAGATGGAATAGCACCTTTGTCATTTCTAAACCCAAATTTTAGATTGTGTGGATATGATTTACCACTTCTAACTAGGTCATCTCCATTTTTTTACGAAAGTATTTCTTTCGAATAATTTATTTACTTCAGATGCCAGTGTAATACCTCTGTAATTGGTAGGAATATATTTATCTCTGTTCTTACCTTTATAGATAGATATAATATACACCTATTTTAAACATTTAAGAGACGCATTGTTCTCTAATTATGACATTAAAAAGTAATCACAGTTGTTCTGCCACAGAATGAAAGCTGCTCTCTCTTCAAAATTTCTAAAAGAAACCATGATTGACATTTGTAAAAATTATAATAGACCAGAATATTGTACTGTGTTGAAAGTTCATCGGGTAAACAAGGAAATATGGGATGTTCTGGGAAAACAAGCCTATTCTTCTGATCTGTCTTTTTGAGAGACACAGAAGTCTCTGGACCAAGGTTTAGTACTTACTTAAAGTTAATATAGCAGATGAATTGGCAAATAATAAAGAAATCGACAATCAACACACAAAAGACTTGTTATCTGATTCAATAAATGTTCTTGATTATGAGTTTTAGTTTTGTCAATGAAAAGAAGACATAAGATCAGAAATTAATTGAATCCAAGGTACAGGAAAATCTGTATGTCCCTTTATTCTGTAAATCTGTTTGGTGACAGTTGAATATATATTTAACATTGTTTTAGTACCAAAGAGAGATGGAAGACAGAGACCAATAATAAATTCAAAGGTCTTAATGAATTTTTTGATACCAAAATTTTAAGTAAGAGGATCTACATTTTGCTTTGGAACAGATTGAAAATATGATTCTTTAACGTCTATCGATGCTTATCTCAGTCTACCTATTCTTCCAAATTTCAGAAAACATTTGGCTTTTTATTGGAATGACACTTTGTATAGATTTACTGTTCTTCATTTTGGTGTGGCCTCTACGCCGAGAATTTTTACTTTAGTTTTGAAACCAATTTCTGCAGCCTTCAGATCTTAGAATATTAAACTTTTTTACTATATTAAAGTTTCTCTTATTGTAGGTAAATACAAGTTTTGAGAAATGTAAGAGAGAAACTGATATAGTGACAAATGAGTTGGACAATCTTGGTTTTCAATCAATCTCAAAAATTCAGTAATAATACCCACTCAACCAATAATTTTTGGCCTTATCATTGATTCTGTTGAATTCAGGGTTTTTCTTACTGATGAAAAGGTATCAAAAATTATGACATTATGTTCAGAGATTTTACAAGAGCGAATTCTATAAATTATGAATCGGAAATGGTCATTTCAGAAAATAGTGTTCAGAAAATATGTTTGTAAATAATGTAAAAAAAAAAATAAATGAGAAATCAATTTGCAACCCATCAGTTGATTGTTGGGTTGAATTTGATTAGTGCCTTCAAGAATATAGGGAGCAAGTGTCGAGGATAAATCTACTGGAGGCTTTTGGTCTGTTTTTGAATCTGAGATGCATATTAACGAATTGGAACAGAGAGCGATTTAGTTTGCACTCAGACCTCTTTTTGTTGGGTATTTAAACTGTCACATTATTATTAAATCTGATAACACTACTGCAGTTTTCATATATTAATTTCATAGGGGAAATGACTTTTCTGAAACACTCGATTCTGTTGCAATTCAAATTTGGAACTGGTGTTAAGAAAAAAATTATTATTATTTCAGCTAAATATTTTCCAGGCTGAGCTGTGGCAGGCAACCATTCTAGAGGAAGGTAACCTTGATTACAAATCCCTTGTCCACCAAGTTGGAGGTTGAGCAAAGGGGGTAATCTCCCCTTCCCGAAAAAACTACACGATTACGGATACGAGGACTAAGAGTATTTCATCATTTCTCGAGGCATCAGAATACCAGCAGCGATCTGCGTGTAGGCTTTTATAGGGTTAATAGGGAGAATTATAAATAGAATTAAGGATACGGCCAACTGGACCTCTGCAAAGACATTTCATGCGCATTATTTAAAGAACTTTCTGTACAGAATTTCTTTGCGAAAAGTGTGTTGGACATTAATTTGAAAAGACAGTGATTCATATGAAGTTTTACGGATATAATTTTTGTGTAAATAAATGGCTGATATCTTTTGATTTGATTAAACGTTCAACGTGTTTATTAATTTTTTTCTTGTTGTGTTGTGTTGAATATGCTATATGATACCCTCGTAGAGCCGAAAGGCGATATTTAATAGAGTGGTCCCTCATTCTATATACCCACCCATATTTAATAGACTTTCATGTTTTGTTTTTCCCTACCCCTTTCGTGGGTTGTCACACATTCTGTAAGTTATTATATTCATACGTGGACAGTTGCTTTTTGATATGGGTTGTGTTCCCAGTGTTGTTACATGCCACACTATTTTAAAGTCTGTGAATTAAGACCTTCTCAGTTATGCTTCGCTACACCAGGAAACAAATGCTATATGATATCCTCTTGAGGCTCAGGTTCATTATAATTACATAGAATGCATCCTTCACATCCCTAAAGGTTTGCTTGGATGACGGATCAGTATCGATGCCACTATCGGCAGAAAAAATCCACTATCTTACATATATATTGTAGTGTCTGCTGACAGCATGCAGGCTTATTCATAGTTGAAAACATCAGGTGCTCCAAAAGTTCGTGGAATATTTTCATATTTTATTCATTTTTAGTTGGAATTGGTTAAAAATTACAATTGAAAATGTAGAAACCTGATGAATATTTTAAATTACGGAAAGGTTTTTCTTGCAAAATAACGGAGAAATGGACAGCACCTTGTAGAATTACGTATTGAAATTAGGCATTAGTGCGAGTTGATTCTATAACGTGACGTGACATATCTAACTTGATGTTACGTCCCCCAGGTTTCACAATAATCAATTTTCAGAAATCTCGTGTGACCAAAATGGTAATTGTAAAGCAATAAAATTTCCAAAATTGTTGCATTATGACTTATTTATAAATAAATTCCACGAACCTTTGGATCAACCCTCGTATATTCAATTTTGTTCAAATCTTGACCACTGAGACTCAATGAGCGATCTAAAGACTTTTTTACTGGAGTTGGACTTTACGAGAGTTATTTCTCTTTGCCCGATTTTCATGTCAACCTCAATCTCATGAATCTGTGTTTTTCTGCCAAAAGTAGGCTAGTGTACTTAAATTTATCTAATAAAGTAGATTAAAAATAACTTTAGACTAATAAAGGCATACTGATTCATGTACAAAATGTGCTTTAGAAATATGTATATTAAAAATTTATTTCCATTATAAAGAAATGTAACAGCTATTGATTTTATGAATATTTGAAATAAAATTTATTCATTAGGTCTTTCCACCTTTCTGTGGAAAGACCTATTGATTTTCTTCTGTTTATTATTATCTGATTAAGTAGATTAAGAATAACTTAAGACTAATAAAGGCATAATGATGCATATGCATGTACAGAATGTGCTTTAGAAATATGTGTATTTAAAATCCATTTCCATTATAAAGAAATGTAACAGCTATTGATTTTATGAACATTTCAAATAAAATTTATTCATTTTTTACTATTTTTTTTATTTTATAAACTTTTTTTTTATTTTTATTCATTTATTTATTTATCTAAATGTAACACTCCAGAGTCAATGGAAATTTTAAATAATACAATGAGTTGACTACGATATCTCTCCCCGTTAGCTGAGGCCTAGTCTAGAGAGAGAGAGGGGGGGGGGGGT
>PRKT01000962.1:80430-110266 GCA_003671525.1 Saccostrea glomerata
TATGAAAACATTTTAATTGAGTTTTGTAACGTCCAAAAACTCTGAAAATTTGAGCGAAATCCGTTCAGAAATGAGCGAGTTACGAGGTCTCAAAGTTGGCGTCTAGGAAAAAAAAAAGAATAATAGGGAATAATCTTAACCATCAGAATCAGTAGAAGGTCTTCCGCCTGAGCGGAAGACCTTAATAAAGGATACGGCTAACTGGACCTCTGCAAAGACATTTCATGCGCATTATTTAAAGAACTTTCTGTACAGAATTCCTTTGCGAAAAGTGTGTTGGACATTAATTTGAACAGACAGTGATTCATGTGAAGTTTTTCGGATATAATTTCTTTGTAAATAAATGGCTGATATCTTTTGATTTGATTAAATATTCATCGTGTTTATTAAATTTTTCTTGTTGCGTTCTGTTGAATATGCTATATGATACCCTCGTAGTGCCGAAGGCGATATCAAATAGAATGGTCCCTCATTCAATATGCCCACCCATATTTAAAAGTCTGTTCATGTTTTGTTTTTCCCAACCCCTTTCGTGGGTTGTCACAAATTCTGTAAGTTATTATATTCACGCGTAGACAGTCGCTTTTTTATGGGTAGGGTTCCCAGTGTTGAAACATGCCACACTATTTAAAGTCTGTGAATTAAGACCTTCTCAGTTATGTTTCGCTACACAAGGAAACAAATGCTCTTTGATATCCTCTTGAGCCTCAGGCTCATTATAATTACATAGAATGCATCCTTCACATCCCTAAAGGTTTGCTTGGATGAGGGATCAGTATCAATGCCACTACCGGCAGAAAAAAAATTCACTATCTTAAATATATATATATTGTAGTTTCTGACAGCATGCAGGCTTATGCATAGTTGAAAACAACATCAGGTGCTCCAAAAGTTCGTGGAATATTGCATATTTTATTCTTTTTTAGGTGGAATTGGTTAAAAATTACAAATGAAAATATAGAAACCTGATGAATATTTTAAATTACGAAAAGGTTTATCTTGCAAAATAATGGAGAATAGGACAGCACCTTGTAGAATTACCTATTGAAATTAGGCATTAGTGCGAGTTGATTCTATAACGTGTCGTGAAATATCTAACTTGATGTTACGTCGAAGTCTATCCAACGTTTCACAATAATCAATTTTCAGAAATCTCGTGTGACCAAAATGGTAATTGTAAAGTAATAAAATTTCCAAAATTGTTTCATTATGACTTATTTATAAATAAATTCCACGAACCTTTGGATCAACCCTCGTATATTCAATTTTGTTCAAATCTTGACCACTGAGACTCAATGAGCGATCTAAAGACTTTTTTACTGGAGTTGGACTTTACGAGAGTTATTTCTCTTTGCCCGATTTTCATGTCAACCTCAATCTCATGAATCTGTGTTTTTTCTGCCAAAAGTAGGCAGGTGTACTTAAATTTATCTGATAAAATAGATTAAAATAACTTTAGACTAATAAAGGCATAATGATACATGTACAGAATGTGCTTTAGAAATATGTATATTAAAAAATTCATTTCCATTATTAAGAAATGAAACAGCTATTGATTTTTATAAATATTTGAAATAAAATTTATTCATTTTTTTATTCATTTTTTTTTTATTTCATAATTTTTTCAAAATTTTTATTCATTTATTTATTTATCTAGATGTAACACTCCAGAGTCAACAGAAATTTTAAAAAATACAATGAGAAGACTACGATATCTCTCCCCGTTAGCTGAGGCCTAGTCTAGAGAGAGAGAGGGGGGGGGGGGTCTGTGAGCAAACGGTTTGTACGATATCTCTGCAAAATGCATTTAGGTAATAGCTTAATAATAACAACCAATGAAAAATCCGCAACCATATTTACATTTCTATGTAGCTGGTTTGTGGCCGTGTTCCTACAGGTATGTGTACAGTCGGGGTGGAATATAACATTTATATGTACCATACAATCTCTTCTGCTTTCTTCTTTTCATCTCAGTCTTTTGGGGTTCTCTAATTTAGCACATAAGGTTTGGTATTTTGATCATTTGTTTTTGAACAAAGGAGAATCTACTTTCCTTTTAGAATAGAGGGAATTCGGTATCAAATACTAGCTATGGAACATGATTTTTAAAAGCACTTCTCGGATTAAAAAGCAATGCTTTATATCTAAGAGCCTTCAAAACCATTTCAAAAACAGTTTCATTTTTTGAAATTGGTTGAAAAATAAAAAAGATATGATATATTTTTGGTTTTCATCTTTTCTCATCTTGAAACAAAAAGTGTTGCCATTTTTTAAAAACATTAAAGGGACAAAATCTACTAAGCTGCAATTCTTCATTTAATGCAAAGTACTTTACAGTAATTATATAAACAAAAAGATGTGTATTTTAATTGTTTTCTAGCATATATAATATATCATTAACAAGAAAATCAAATACTTTATGGTTGTCAGAATTTTTAAGTTCGAAGTGTGGTTACATTTTCACCCTCTTTTTCATTCTTTGCAAGATAGAAACTTAATATCATGATAAGATATTCTGTGATTGCATGACTATATTCATGTTCAAGAAGTAAAATGACTGAAATCTAGATCCAATAATGTCACATTAATCTACTTATACAATACGGATATAGTTTCCCTCAGTCAGTTGTGATGTACACTGTACAAAGCTCTGTTTGATTGTACCGTAATTTCTAAATTTAATTTGAAGTATTGTTGAGTTATTTTTTATTTCTATGAAGTAAAACAAATTGATCTGGAGTTTCATTTATATAAACTAATGGCTTAAAAAGAAGGGGGGGGGGGTAATAATATCATGAATATAATTATCAACTGACAAGTAAAAGTTATCATTTCTTGAGTGTATTTTTGTACCTAGAAAACCATCTTCAATTTTTAATACAATTAACACGAAAAGTGATAAGCTGACACTGTATTTTGTTGAATACCCCCCCCCCCCTCCTGGTATGATCCTCATCATTGTATGTCACCTTACAAAGTAAAAATAAACTAAATTGTTGAAAGCTAGATATTCACATGGTGTTGTGAACATTTTGCACCTTGCAATTTACTAGGATCCTGACAGCGAAGGGCAAATAACCTTATCGGGCAAATATAGTCCATGTGATCAAACATGATTTGGCGTTGAAAACAAGGTTTTAAATAATATTTTAGATCAAATTCTCATAGAAATTACTGTACTGTATAAAAATCAGATCTCCTTGGTGTATATTCTGAAATTCAATTTTTTCTCTTGAAAGAAATATTTCATTTTTAATCTTTTTTCCATGAAAATGATGCAAATAATTTATTTTTGTCGATATACACTTGCAGTAATACTTCAAGAATGTTTCTGAAAAACTTTCACGACTGTACTTGTCGTCATCTCACTGTATCAGTGCGTAACACACAACCACCCTTTTGTTTATTTTTTACACCATTTTTTTAGAACAAAATTTTAGCAAATTTTAGAGTTACTGCCCTTTGCTTTTCCATTGCTACAAATACACTGTAGATATGACACTGTAAATATGAAATGTAGGGAAAGTTCATTCAGAAAATACAAAATAGGAGCAGGGCAAACACGATTCTTATATTTATAATTCCGTATAAGGTCTCTCGCATACTGAAGGGAAAAAACACCAATGAGAACATAATATTCCAAAATATTTTGACTATTTTGCCGAAAATTATGGAAATTAGTCAATGGTGTATCTTACATTTGGTCACGATGCACTGAAATCGGTGCTGAAAACCTCTCAGGCATGAAATATATGACGTCACATAAGGAAAGTGGTTAAAAACTAAAACCCATGCGTATTACGGGAGGTAATTTTGTGATAACATTTACACACATAGGCGTCGGAAGCTAATTGAAAGGGGGGCTACAAATAATTGAAATTGGGGAGCTAAACTAACACAAAAGGTAACCTTCAATTTTCAATGCCTATATTATGTATGTAATTGCAAAAAAAGTGGGGGAGAGGGGTAAGCCCCTCTCCTTAGTCCTTCCGGTTCCGACGCCTATGTCATAGTGGGAATGGATGGGGTATAAACATCACTTTTGCACATATGCAGTCAGTATGAATTTCTTGCAATCATGTCATAACTAAAGGTGAAAAAAAAGAAACATTATGTTGCAGTGTAGTGTGTAGTATGTTTTTAAATTTTCCACTAAAGAAACCCCATTTTTGCCAGTTATCGTAGAGGGACACGGAAGTTTTCCAACCAACCATAAAAATGACTTTGGCGCGTAATAACGTCATATCAAGATAGGGCTTTTCATCATGCCACCTTGGTTGGATATTTAAAAAACATTTTTACTCGTAATCAAGAACATTAATTATTTTGGAATCATTTTGTCATTGCAGACAATGTTTGTAAGAGTCATTTTATTATGTTTATATTAAGACATTGTATTCCGTATAGATTTATAGCATATAAATAGTAAAAAATAGCGCAGGTATTTTTTAAAATAATTTCTTTAATAATTACTCAATCAGTTTTATGGCGGAGAATGTACAAGTTATATTTATTAAAACAATTTTTTTTTGACAGTATGACATTCTTTATATCTATTAATACCACGGTAAAAGCAAGGTGCAGAAACTTTCCCAAATCACAAGAATTCTTAATATTGGGTGCAACATTACATCGATATGAATCTATGTATCCTTGGCAAGTTAATTTTTTTTTTATATATTTAACTTGTAAATCCTTCTGTCGTGAACATTCCTAAACAAAACTTCGTCTCCAATTTTATTCTAAACAATTCACATAATCGGTTTTGCGTAAGGTATTTTTATGAAATCCAATTTCTACAGCTAAATTATGTAATAAAAATGTCTGATACTGTCTTAACATTTTACAACACATATTAAAGAAAAATATGGGTTGAGTATGTATTTGTGGCAGAGAGATTTTATGGGGTATTCATTTGTCTATGAAAATAATATGTCACTATTAATGTAAATGTGTTCATGAAATATATGTGGAGTGAAATGTATGGAGATATCGAACAGTATTTAAGATCAAAAGGAGAGGAAATCGTAGTTTTAAGAACTTTTCCGATCCATTTGATTTATTTCAATAAAATATGTTAAAAACATCAAAAGTCCATAAAACAATACAAAATAGGAGCAGAACAAACACGGACTTCCAAAACATCAGGTGCCATGGAGGATTGAGCATCCCCTGCATTATGCATGGCTTTACTAACCTCTATAAATACAAGCACTTGTTGTATACATTACATCTCTCAGTCAATTTCTATATTCCCATTATTATAGGCTTTCAATGCGTAAACCTCTTGAATGTTCCCTTTTTCAGTCAATATTATTACACATGGGGTGTATTTATCAATTTTTAAGTTAAAGTTTCTTTTCTTTCCAAGCATTAAATCTACTAGACAATAAAGGCTAAAGTTATTTTCAATGTGCTTCTAAATTAAAAAGCTTTTTTTTTATTTACCAAAAACCTTTCCCCTGGCTTGATTAGCATTTCCGTACGATAGGATAGGGTTGTTACACAAGGCAAGAATTTACAATTTTACTTCATTATACTTTATTTTCCAGGATATATAGCTGTATTGTAATGGCCCGATCACAAGCCCAGGACGTCATTCGATGTCAATACTGCGAGGACGAGCCCGCTGTCTTCCACTGTGTTCCGTGTGGAGATGAACTCTGTCCTCGATGTAAAGTCTTCCATCTTAAAAGTAAAGTTCCCTCTGGACACAACATCGTCCATCTGTCTGAGAGACTCCATCCAACCAATCAGATCAAGATGTGCGAGGTCCACTCATCTAAAGCGTACGAAGCTTGCTGTGAAGATTGTCAAGTCCCGGTGTGTATTACATGCATTCAGGAAGTGCATGGAAAACACGCCATCGGGAAATTACAAGATATGTACGAGAAACTAAAGGCTGAAACCGAAAACGAATTGACTAAGATGAAGACACAATACAAGTCTGAGATTATTCAAAGAATAAAAGATTTCAAAAACGGAGAAAGCGGAATAAATACCAGTCATAAATTCATAAGAGAAAAAATGAGGAAACAAGCTCAGGATTTTATAGATCATATCATTACCATTTTGAAGGAAGCCTTGGCTGAATCCTCGAAAGACGAGAGAGAAAAATTAATGGAAATATCTCAAAACAAAGCAGAGGCTGAAAGATTTGAACAAAACTTGGATCAACTGATTGAGAAATTTGAAACTCTTACAGAATCAAGTCATCCCACAGAGCTTATATTGTACCGAAAGCAAAATCCTGATACATTTAAGAGATTAAAATTTCCAGAAAAAATAAATTTCACTTTGCCATCATTTACAATTGGTCAGTTCAACAGATCTCAAAATGAGCACCAGTTTGGTAAATTTACCAGTGGTCACAAAAGCCGTCTTAAATCAAGCAAGGATGGTTGCTTTCAGGTTAGAGATCTGTTTAGCTCTGCAAGCGAAAAACCGTCTCTACCAAAAAAATTATCAGGACGTCCACTAAAAATAAGCGAAACAAAAACCCAAAAGAGAAAGTTATTTCATGTGACTTTTCGTGATGACAGATCAACGTACATCAGTGGTTATGGTCCTGGGATTCAACTGATAGACAGCCCAGGGACAGAGCTGGATAACATCAGTACTAACAGAGGACCAGATGGTTTGGCTGTGATGAAGGAGGGAAGTCTGATTTACTCTGACTACAACAAAAAAGTAATCTATAGAGTGTCACTCAATAAACAGAAAACAAGACTTATAAACACTGAGTCTGGTCCTAGAGGACTGTGTTGTACCAGGTCAGGTGATATCCTGGTCTGTATGCATGAGTTTTCGTTTAATACAGGTAAAATGGTCAAGTACAGCAAAACTGGAACGTTGATCCAGGAATTCCAGACAGATCAGAACGGGAAGAGACTTTTTATTGAACCGTGCTTTGTATGTGAGAATGTCAACGAGGATATCTGTGTTACTGATTGGAGTATAAATAGTAAAGTGGTCGTATTGAGCAAGTCTGGAGACCATCGCTTTAGATATGACGGGGAGGTCCGTGGTTGGACGTTAAAAGACAGATTTGGTCCGTATGGTGTGGCTACCGACAGTCTTAGTCACATCCTTATCGCAGACAACGCCAATAACGCTGTACACCTGATCAGCCAGGACGGTGACTTCCTCTCACTCATCCTGACTGAGGACGATGGGATATCACTTCCACACGGAAACTCTGTGGACATTAACGACAACCTGTGGCTGGTAGAAGAAAAAAAAGCCTGTGTCAAACTGTATCAGTATCTGTCATATCCTTCTTTCTTATTGTGAACCTTTACAAATGAATAAATTAACTGTACAAAATATCTCATCATCAAAACGATATATAATGGTCTAATTCTTTTTCACCAGGCACGTAGCAACAGGGGGGCAGGGGAGGAGGGGGCTATGTCAATGAAGATTCTGAGTTTATTGTTTTATTAAGCCAACTTATAAATGCAAATTATAATAAGAGAAAACAACATTGTTCCAAATAGGCATATTACATATATTATACATAGGCCAATTATATTGTACATTTTATGCATCCTTAAAGTAGATACGCAACTCCCTGTTCATTAAACAATGTTTGTTTTGTTCTGTTTTTGTATGTTTAACTGTGATGATTTTGGACAATGTTCTTTATGGTCCACGGTGTGGCCAAATTGGTTGAATACATAATCTAAATTCTAAAAATGCAGTCTAAAAGTTGGAACTGAATGTAATAGGCATTGAAATAGCCCCCCCCCCGTAAGTAAAAAAAATTCTTTCGATGCCCCCCACTTTCAAAAACGTGGTGTAATTTTCAACGTCTGTGTGGACTTACTTCAAAGATCCATCCTCGTTATTTATAACATTAATTAGGAACGTTTGTCACATTTCTTGTGTTCTCGGTTATTGGCCTCATGAAACAAAAATATCAGCAGTCTCTTTTAAAGTCATCATTTCGTAAGTTCTATGGTTGATTCAATGACCTTGTCAGCTAATACAATTTATCACCAATCAAATGCTGATATACATGTTTCATACTAATTGTTAGTCCATTCTTTTACACGAGTGTGACCGGTTGGCAGGAGATGCTCACCCCTCCATGGGACCTGATCCCACCTTTGATATTTTTGAGGTCCGTGTCTGCTCTGTTTCTGTTTTATATTGGTTTTTGACGATTGATCTTAAATACTGTTCGTTACCTCCATATGTTACATCTCAGAAAGGCAATCATCATTCATTTTTAAGGTGATATATATCAATCTGTGCAAAATATTCTTTAATTTCTTAATTTCATTTTTTCCCAGGATTAATTTTCATCAGTAACATAAGCATGATATTCAAACGGAAAATTGTTGCTTACTATTTTTAACATATCTCTCTTAACAAAGGGAAATTTCTGCTCTAGAGTCGCAAGGTAAGGAGTTGATCCTTACGTCGCAGGTTCGAATCTATTTGTGGGACTTGGATACTGGTCCTTCGAATGAGATCGTACAAACCGAGGTCCCGTATCGCAGAAGATTCGGGCATGAAAAAGATCCCTCCCTGCTAGATAATAGCCCTGAGTGCTGAGTATAGGACAAAATTTGCAGCTCTCCAACGGCAAGTGGTGATGTCTGCATATGAGTGAAAAAAAATCTTTAGAGGGACGTTAAACAACATCCAAACAATCAAAAGAAAATTTCAACTTTAATGTGTCCTATGTGACTATTAATGCAAAGCAGTTGTATAATCCATTTTGGACAGCAATAATTGAAATTTTAAAATCTTTCTTTTAATACCTTTATGAGTAATAACTGCATGGGACATTTTAGGTACTTAGCTGATCTGAATAAACATTAATAAAGTTCGTTGAAATTTACACTTGTTCATAGTGTAGATCATCGTAGTGTGCGTTGGATTTTGATTAGATGCTCTACATTTACTGATCAGCTCTTTAAACAAACAGTGACCATTGCAATTATCACACAAAAAATCTTAAGACTAATACTAATACTAAAATTTCACCATCTGTTACTATTTACTTCATAAAGATATTTTTGATATTTTTCTAAACAATTACTCACAATGAAATAATAAAATATCATTAAAATGTAATAGAAAAGAAAGATTTTTACAGCTCAGATATTTGTTGTATTAGTCGTAAGAATTTTTGTGAAAGGAATACATGAGCATGCATAGTACATTTTGAATTTGATTTTCATGCAAGCTCATTTGTTTCTACAGAGAATCTGATGTCCCTTCCTTACAATCATGAATTAAAGTTATATATGGTCAGGTGGTCACTCACGATGATAAGCAGCAATGACAACAAAGTCAGGATTCTTGTCACAAATATAAAACAATAATTTATTTCTCATATCACTGAATTCAGGAAAATGAAGCACAAAATCTGTCAAAATGTTGCCATGACGACAGTTTCTACTGACAACGTTTGTAACTAAGCATGTGATCACAGGTGATGTATGTTTCTACACATGGATCAGAAACTTAAACCAGGTTTATAACAACAGACAAAATAAACAAAGTCTATGAAATATTAAAGTGATTTTGTAATTTGACTAGAATATAGAAGTTTTGATATACGTTGGATTTGACAAATAGAATATTCATAAGGTGCTCTTTACATGAATGGTTGATATTTTATTACTATAGTATAATACTCAGGGACTAACAATCAGTAAGTCAGAACTAGTGGAATTCTTACAATCTGTATAACAAATGTAGTAGTAGAGTGTCTGGTACAATGTGTTATACTATTACTTAATGTTTACATTTCCAATAAATTTCCTAACCTCATGAATCTTCAAAAATTAAATTCATTTCAGAAATGCAAGTGAAAACTCAGAGGAACATTGTTAATTTCTGTTTAAAATAATGACAATTTATTTTCTTATACATTTTTCACTGTCATTGTAAAACATGGAAACAAAAAAGATGAATAGAATAGGGGGGGATCTCTTTCTCATTCTTACGATAAGCACATCTGCAATGCAAAGACAGTGTTTCATGCTTTATTTTACATTTAGTTATAAATGAAACACTCCTTACTCAGTAGTGCTTTACGCTATTTTGAATAAAAGAAAGTCTACAATAATAGGATATAAATAACAACCAATGAAAAAGAGACAGTCTAATTAACCCTTTACATGTAGCTGGATGGTCGTCATACGTGTACATACAGGTACGTCTACTATTTTAGTAGAATTTAATAAAACATACAATCTATTTTCCCTATCCTTTTTTGTTTACAATCTTTCTTCTGGTGTTTATTTCGTTAAGCGCTCCAAATATGGTATTATGATTTATGTTTTTCAAAAGAATAAACTACTTTCGATTATAGAATATAAAGTAAATATTACTTTATGGAAATGGTTTTCTCACACTTTCTTTCTATCTCTCAAACACACTTTCTTTCTCTCTCTCTTTACGGGTGATATGATTAATTATGTAATAAATAATTTTTTTAGGTAGCATGTCAATGACACAGCTGAACTAGATAAGAAATCAGTTATCCGAATACATAAATCTATTTGAAGCATAACTGCTTGGCAACATTAATACTTATCTATATAGCCCTTATAATTCATTTTGATAAAATATTGAGTATGATATAAATTTGTCAATTTATACGTAGTGCGCCAAGCTAAAACTTGAGGAAAAAATTATAAGAATCTGTGACTTTTTCTAAAAATACATCTTCCACAGATGATAAAACATTATCCTTGTTCAATCAGGTGTGTACAGGAATACAACCCGGTGAAATGTAAATAGCATAATTAAACCTAATTCACGCAGTCTTAAACCTTGATGATTGGACATTGAAAAAGCTTCCTTTTCTTAATGTATTAAAAATTGTCTTTGCACACATTGAGTATTGTTAGCTCTTAGGACTTTGGGAAAATACTTTTAAATTAGAAAAAAAAGTATGGAATTGATTTTATCATCATGTATCATCTTATATATGCCAAATACATTACACATAATAAATATTTGCCAGCATGTTGAGATAATCCGGGTAATTTACTTCAGATTCAGTCTGTGGTTCCGAGGAATGACCAATCACATAACCAAAAGCATTTTTGTTTATTAAATAAATTAGTTGCTTTTCACTTTTTCTCATACACTACATGCTAGAGAAAAAAAGAGTAAGCCATTTATGTTTAGTTACAATGTTAAAGTCTATTCCTAAACTATGAAACTGTAAAAATTATAATTTTGTGTTAAAATTTACGAAAATAAAAATTATTTCTTTTCTGAATCTAATAAAACATTTTACTTTTTCAGGGTATACAGCTGTATAATATACAATGGCCCGCTCACAAGCCCAGGACGTCATTCGATGTCAATATTGTGAGGACGAGCAGGCTGTCTTCCACTGTGTTCCGTGTGGAGATGAACTCTGTCCTCGATGTAAAGACTTCCATCTTAAAAGTAAAGTTCCCTCCGGACACAACATCGTCCGTCTGTCTGAGAGACTTCACCCAACCAATCAGATCAAACTGTGTGAAGTGCATTCATCTAAAGTGTACGAGGCTTGCTGCGAAGATTTGCCAAGTCCCCGTGTGTATATCGTGCATTCAGGAAGTTCATGGAAAACACCCAATTTGTAAGATACAAGATCTATTTGAAAAACAAAAGACTGAAACCAAGGACGAATTGTCTAAAATGAAGGGACAATATAAGTCTGAGATTATTCAAAGAATTAATGATTTCAAAAATGTAGAGAGGGAAATAAAGACTGAAAATAAGGATATCAGAGAGAAGATGAAGAAACAAGCTCAAGATTTTATAGATCATATCAGTGCCATTTTGAAAGAAGCTTTGAATGAATCCTCGAAAGACGAGAGAGAAAAATTAATGGAAATATCTCAAAACAAAGCAGAGGCTGAAAGATTTGAACAAAACTTGGATCAACTGATTGAGAAATTTGAAACTCTTACAGAATCAAGTCATCCCACAGAGCTTATATTGTACCGAAAGCAAAATCCTGATACATTTAAGAGATTAAAATTTCCAGAAAAAATAAATTTCATTTTGCCATCATTTACAATTGGTCAGTTCAACAGATCTCAAAATGAGCACCAGTTTGGTAAATTTACCAGTGGTCACAAAAGCCGTCTTAAATCAAGCGAGGATGGTTGCTTTCAAGTTAGAGATCTGTCTAGCTCTGCAAGCGTGAAACCGTCTACCAAAAAGGTATCAGGACGTCCACTAAAAATAAGCGAAACAAAAACCCAAAAGAGAAAGTTATTTCATATGACTTTTCGTGATGACAGATCAGCGTATATCAGTGGTGATGGTCCTGGAATACAACTGATAGACAGGTCAGGGACAGAGCTGGATAACATTAGTACTAATAAAGAACCATTTGGTCTGGCTGTGATGAAGGAGGGAAGTCTGATTTACTCTGACTACAACAAAAAAGTAATCTATAGAGTGTCACTCAATAAACAGAAAACAAAACTTATAAATACTGAGTATGGTCCTAGAGGACTGTGTTGTACCAGGTCAGGTGATATCCTGGTCTGTATGCGTGAGTTTTCGTTTAATACAGGTAAAGTGGTCAAGTACAGCAATAATGGAACGAAGATCCAGGAATTTCAGACAGATCAGAACGGGAAGAGACTTTTTATTGATCCGTGCTTTGTATGTGAGAATGTTAACGAGGATATCTGTGTTACTGATTGGAGTATAAACAGTAAAGTGGTCGTATTGAGCAAGTCTGGAAATCCTCGCTTTAGATATGACGGGGAGGCCCGTGATAGGACGTTAAAAGACAGATTTGGACCGTATGGCGTGGCTACCGACAGTCTTAGTCACATCCTTATCGCAGACAACGCCAATAACGCTGTACACCTGATTAGCCAGGACGGTGACTTCCTCTCACTCATCCTGACTGAGGACGATGGGATATCACTTCCACACGGAGTCTCTGTGGACATTAACGACACCCTGTGGCTGGTAGAAGAAAAAAAAGCCTGTGTCAAACTGTATCAGTATCTGTCATAAATGTGTAACCTTCTTTCTTACTGTGAATCTTTACAAATGAATAAATTAACTGTACAAAATATCTCATCATCAAAACGATATATAATGGTCTAATTCTTTTTCATCAGGCACGTAGCAACAAGAGGGGGGGCGCAGGGGGCTATGTCAAATGAAGATTCTGAGTTTATTGTTCTATTATGCGAACTTATAAATGCAAATTATAATAAGAGAAAACAACATTGTTCCAAATAGGCATATTACAGATATTATACATGAGCCAATTATAATGTACATTTTATGCATCCTAAAAGTAGATACGCAACTCTCTGTTCATTAAACAATGTTTGTTTTGTTCTGTTTTTGTATGTTTAACTGTGATGATTTTGGACATTGTTCTGTATGGTCCACTTGTGCCCAAATTGGCTGAATACATATTCTAAATTCTAAAAATGCAGTCTAAAAGTTCGGCGTGTCAAATTTTTCAGGTAAGTAAAAAAAAATTCTTTGGCTGCCCCCCACTTTCAAAAACGTGGTGTAATTTTCAAAGCCCGTGTGGACTTAATTCAATGATCCATCCTCGTTATTTATAACATTAATTAGGAACGTTTATCACATTTCTTGTGTTCTCGGTTATTGGCCTGATGAAACAAAAATATCAGCAGTCTCTTTTAAAGTCATCATTTCGTAAGTTCTATGGTTGATTCAATGACCTTGTCAGCTAATACAATTTATCACCGAGTCAAATGCTGATATACATGTTTCATACTAATTGTTAGTCCATTCTTTTACACGGATGTGACCGGTTGGCAGAGGATGCTCCCCCCTCCATGGGACCTGATCCCACCTTTGATGTTTTGGATGTCCGTGCCTGCTCTGCTCCTGTTTTATATTGGTTTTGGACTATTGATCTTAAATACTGTTCGTTACCTCCACATGTTTCATCTCAGAAAGGCAATCATCATTCATTTTTAAGGTGATATATATCAATCTGTGCAAAATATTCTTTAATTTCTTAATTTCATTTTTTCCCAGGATTAATTTTCATCAGTAACATAAGCATGATATTCAAATGGAAAATTGTTGCTTACTATTTTTAACATATCTCTCTTAACAAAGGGAAATTTCTGCTCTAGAGTCGCAAGGTAAGGAGTTGATCCTTACGTCACAGGTTCGAATCTTTATGTGGGACTTGGATACTGGTCCTTCGAATGAGATCATACAAACTTAGGTCCCGTATCGCAGAAGATTCAGGCATGAAAAAGATCCCTCCCTGCTAAATAATAGCCCTGAGTGCCGAGTATAGGACAAAATTTGCAGCTCTCCTACGGCAATTGGTGGTGTCTGCATATGAGTGAAAAAAAAATCTTTAGAGGGACTTTAAACAACATCCAAACAATCAAAAGAAAATTTTAACTTTAATGTGTCCTATGTGACTATTAATACAAAGAAGTTGTATAATCCATTTTTGACAGCAATAATTGAAATTTTAAATCTTCCTTTTAATACGTTTATGAGTAATAACTGCATGGGACATTTTAGGTACTTGGCTGATCTGAATAAACATTAATAAAGTTCATTGAAATTTACACTTGTTCATAGTGTAGATCATCGTAGTGTGCGTTGGATTTTGATTAGGTGATCTTCATTTACTGATCAGCTCTTTTAACATACAGTGGCCATTGCAATTATTAAACAAAAAAATCTTAAGACTAATACTAATATACTAAAATTTCACCACCTGTTACTATTTACATCATAAAGATATTTTTGATATTTTTCTAAACAATTACTCATAATAAAATAATAAAATATCATTAAAATGTAATAGAAAAGAAAGATTTTTACAGCTTAGATATTTGTTGTATTAGTCGTAAGAATTTTTGTGAAAAGGAATACATCAGCATACACAGTACATTTTGAATTTGATTTTTATGCAAGCTCATTTGTTTCTACAGAGAATCGTCGCCCGCGTGGCGCAGAGGTTAGATCGTCTGCTCTAGAGTCGCGAAGTAAGGAGTCAATCCTTACAGTGGGTTCGAATCCCACTGTGGGACGTGGAGACCGGTCCTTCGGATGAGACCGTATAAACCGAGGCCCCGTGTTGCAGTAGGTTCTGGCACGAAAAAGATCCCTCACTGCTCAAAGGCCCTAAGTGCCGAGCATAAGACAAAATTTGTAGCCCTCCACCGGCAAGTGTTGGCGTCTCCATATGAGTGAAAATTCTCGAGAGGGACGTTAAACAATATACAATCAATCTATCAATCTACAGAGAATCTGATGTCCCTTCCTTACAATCATGAATTAAAGTTATATATGGTCAGGTGGTCACTCACGATGATAAACAGCAATGACAGCAAAGTCAGGATTCTTGTCACAAATATAAAACAATAATTTATTTCTCATATCACTGAATTCAGGAAAATAAAACACAAAAAAGCACAAAATCTGTCAAATGTTCCGTCTTTTGAATATAAAAGAATAAACATGCACAAAATGTTCTGTAGATTTACTTATATTTATTTTTATTATACAGAAATAGATTATATCATAAAGAT
Source organism: Saccostrea glomerata (assembly GCA_003671525.1). Taxonomy (NCBI): domain Eukaryota; kingdom Metazoa; phylum Mollusca; class Bivalvia; order Ostreida; family Ostreidae; genus Saccostrea; species Saccostrea glomerata. Next base: position 95,967 of record PRKT01000962.1, read on the forward strand.
ATACATAAAAACATAACCTTTTAAATATAACGCAAAGACAGTGTTTTATGCTTTATTTTACATTTAGTTTTAAATGAAACACTCCTGACTCAGTAGTACTTTACGCTATTTTGAATAAAAGAAAGTCTACAATAATAGGATATGAATAACAACCAATGAAAAAGAGACAGTCTAATTAACCCTTTACAAGTAGCTGGATGGTCGTCATACGTGTACATACAGGTACGTCTACTATTTTAGTAGAATTTAATAAAACATACAATCTATTTTCCCTATCCTTTTTTGTTTACAATCTTTCTTCTGGTGTTTTTTTTCGTTTAGTGCTCCAAATATGGTATTTTGATTTATGTTTTTCAAAAGAATAAACTACTTTCGATTAAGAATATAAAGTAAACATTACTCAATGGAAATGCTTTCTTTCTTTCTCTCTCTCTCTTTACAGATGATATGATTAATTATGTAATAAATAAAATATTTTTAAGTAGCATGTCAATGACAAAGCGGAACTAGATAAGAAATTAGTTAGGCGAATCCATAAACCTATTTGCAGCGTAATTGCTTAGCAACATTTATGCCTGGCTATATATAGCACTTATAATTCATTTTGATAAAATATAGAGTATAATATAAGTTTGTCACCTGATACGTAGTGCGTCAAGATAAAACTTGAGGAAAAAATTATAAGATTCATTGACTTTTTCCAAAAAAAAAAAAATCTTCCACAGATGACAAAACATTATCCTTGTTCAATCAGGTGTGTACAGAAATACAACCCGGAAAAATGTAAATAGCATAATTGAACCTTATTCACGCAGTCTTTAACCTTGATGATTGGACATTGAAAAGGCTTCCTTTTCTTAATGTATTAAAATTCGTCTTTGCATACATTGAGTATTCTTAGTTTTTAAGACTTTAGGAAAATACTTTTAAATTAGAAAAAAAAGTTTGGAATTGATTTTATCATCATGCATCATCTTATATAAGCCAAACATATTACACATAATAAATATTTTGCCAGCATGTTGAGATAATCCGGGTAATTTACTTCAGATTCAGTCTGAGGTTCCGAGGAATGACCAATCACATAATCAAAAGCATTTCTGTTTTTAAGATAAATTAGTTGATTTTGACTTTTTCTAATGCACTGCATGCTAGAAACAAAAGAGTAAACCATTTATTTTTAGTTACATTGTTAACGCCTATTTCTACATGTTCTAAACTATGAAACTGTAAAAATTATGATTTTGTGTTAAAATTTACGAAAATAAAAATGATTTTTCTTTTCTGAACCTAATAAAAAATTTTACTTTTTAAGGGTATACAGCTGTATAATATACAATGGCACGCTCACAAGCCCAGGACGTCATTCGATGTCAATATTGTGAGGACGAGCCGGCTGTCTTCCACTGTGTTCCGTGTGGAGATGAACTCTGTCCTCGATGTAAAGACTTCCATCTTAAAAGTAAAGTTCCCTCCGGACACAACATCGTCCGTCTGTCTGAGAGACTTCACCCAACCAATCAGATCAAACTGTGTGAAGTGCACTCATCTAAAGTGTACGAGGCTTGCTGCGAAGATTGCCAAGTCCCCGTGTGTATATCGTACATTCAGGAAGTTAATGGAAAACACCCAATTTGTAAGATACAAGATCTACTCGAAAAACAAAAGACTGAAACCAAGGACGAATTGTCTAAAATGAAGGGACAATATAAGTCTGAAATTATTCAAAGAATTAAAGATTTCAAAAATGTAGAAAGGGAAATAAAGACTGAAAATAAGGATATAAGAGAGAAGATGAAGAAACAAGCTCCAGATTTTATAGATCATATCAGCGCCATTTTGAAAGAAGCTTTGAATGAATCCTCGAAAGACGAGAGAGAAAAATTAATGGAAATATCTCAAAACAAAGCAGAGGCTGAAAGATTTGAACAAAACTTGGATCAACTGATTGAGAAATTTGAAACTCTTACAGAATCAAGTCATCCCACAGAGCTTATATTGTACCGGAAACAAAATCCTGATACATTTAACAGATTAAAATTTCCAGAAAAAATAAATTTCATTTTGCCATCATTTACAATTGGTCAGTTCAACAGATTGCAGAATGAGCACCGGTTTAGTAAATTTACCAGTGGTCACAAAAGCCGTCTTAAATCAAGCGAGGGTGGTTGCTTTCAAGTTAGAGATCTGTCTAGCTCTGCAAGCGTAAAACCGTCTACCAAAAAAGTATCAGGACGTCCACTAAAAATAAGCGAAACAAAAACCCAAAAGAGAAAGTTATGTCTTTTGACTTGTCTTGATGACAGATCAGCGTATATCAGTGGTGATTGTCCTAGAATACAACTGATAGACAGGTCAGGGACAGAGCTGGATAACATTAGTACTAATAAAGAACCATTTGGTCTGGCTGTGATGAAGGAGGGAAGTCTGATTTACTCTGACTACAACAAAAAAGTAATCTATAGAGTGTCACTCAATAAACAGAAAACAAGACTTATAAATACTTAGTATTGTCCTAGAGGACTGTGTTGTACCAGGTCAGGTGATATCCTGGTCTGTATGCGTGAGTTTTCGTTTAATACAGGTAAAGAGGTCTAGTACAGCAAAACTGGAACAAAGATCCAGGAATTCCAGACAGATCAGAACGGGAAGACTTTTTATTGATCCGTGCTTTGTATGTGAGAATGTTAACGAGGATTTCTGTGTTACTGATTGGAGTATAAACAGTAAAGTGGTCGTATTGAGCAAGTCTGGAAATCCTCGCTTTAGATATGACGGGGAGGTCCGTGATAGGACGTTAAGAGACAGATTTGGACCGTATGGCGTGGCTACCGACAGTCTTAGTCACATCCTTATCGCAGACAACACCAATAACGCTGTACACCTGATCAGCCAGGACGGGGACTTCCTCTCACTCATCCTGACTGAGGACGATGGGATATCATTTCCACGAGACATCTCTGTGGACATTAACGACACCCTGTGGCTGTTAGAAGAAAAAAAGCTTGTGTCAAACTGTACCAGTATCTGTCATAAATGTGTAACCTTCTTTCTTACTGTGAACCTTTACAAATGAATCAATTAACTGTACAAAATATCTTATCATCAAAACGATATATAATGGTTTAATTCTTTTTCACCAGGCACGTCCTGTGAATCTTTACAAATGAATAAATTAACTGTACAAAATATCTCATCATCAAAACGATATATAATGGTCTAATTCTTTTTCATCAGGCACGTAGCAACAAGAGGGGGGGCGCAGGGGGCTATGTCAAATGAAGATTCTGAATTTATTGTTCTATTATGCCAACTTATAAATGCAAATTATAATAAGAGAAAACAACATAGTTCCAAATAGGCATATTACAGATATTATACATAGGCCAATTATAATGTACATTTTATACATCCTAAAAGTAGATACGCAACTCTCTGTTCATTAAACAATGTTTGTTTTGTTCTGTTTTTGTATGTTTAACTGTGATGATTTTGGACATTGTTCTGTATGGTCCACTGTGTGTCCAAATTGGTTTAATACATATTCTAAATTCTAAAAATGCAGTCTAAAAGTTGGCACTGAATGTAATAGGCATTAAAAAGAAGTTGCCTCACCCACCACCCACCCACCCACCCCACCCCACGAAATAGGATTTTCGACTTTGGGCAACCTTCCCTTTTTTTCTTTTTTTTTTTTTGGCATGTCAAATTTTTCAGGTAATAAAAAAAATTCTTTGGCTGCCCTCCAAAAACGTGGTGTAATTTTCAAAGCCCGTGTGGACTTAATTCAAAGATCCATCTCCATCCTCGTTATTTATAACATTCATTGGGAATGTTTATCACATTTCTTGTGTTCTCGGTTATTGGCCTGATGAAACAAAAATATCAGCAGTCTCGTTTATAGTCATCATTTCGTAAGTTCTATGGTTGATTCAATGACCTTGTCAGCTAATACAATTTATCACTGAGTCAAATGCTGATATACGTGTTTTATACTAATTGTTAGTCCATTCTTTTACACCGATGTGACCGGTTGGCAGGAGATGCTCACCCCTCCATGGGACCTGATCCCACCTTTGATGTTTTGGAGGTCCGTGCCTGCTCTGCTCCTGTTTCATATTGGTTTTGGACTATTGATCTTAAATACTGTTCGATACCTCTATATGTTTCTTCTCAGAAAGGCAAGCATTGTTCATTTTTAAGGTGATATATATCAATCTGTGCAAAATTGTCTTTAATTTCTAAATTTCATTTTTTTCCCAGGATTAATTTTCATCAGTAACATAAGCATGATATTCAAATGGAAAATTGTTGCTTACTATTTTTAACATATCTCTTTTAACAAAGAAAATTTTCTGCTCTAGAGTCGCAAGGTAAGTTTAAGGAGTTGATCCTTACGTCGCAGGTTCGAATCTATTTCTGGGACTTGGTACTGGTCCTTCGAATGAGATCATACAAACTTAGGTCCCGTATCGCAGAAGATTCAGGCATGAAAAAGATCCTTCCCTGCAAAATAATAGCCCTGAGTGCCGAGTATAGTACAAAATTTGCAGCTCTCCAACGACAAGTGGTGGTGTCTGCATATGAGTGAAAAAATCCTGAGAGGGATGTTAAACAACATCCAAACAATCAAAAGAAAATTTCAACTCCAATGTGTCCAATGTGACTATTAATACAAAGCAGTTGTACGAGGGTTGTCCTAAAGTTCGTGGATAACATTGATAATTACTGACAAAAAATTATAAAATATATGAAACTATTATTTTCACTAAATTCATGTTTCATTTTATTAACATGCAAGTTTTCAACAAAAACAAAGCATAAATAATTATATTTTTATCAGATACAAAAAAAGAGACACACTCATTCCCGGAGCACTAAAACGAAAATCCTTGGCGTTACTTTACGTCAAAAGCTTAATACGGTTACATGTAACTTTTTTCAACATAATCACCGTTTAACTCAAAACATTTCTTGTGTCCCTATATCCAGTCATAAAAAGGTGCACAAAGTGTTCGTGTTTCATAAGTAAAATAATATTTAACAATGCTCAAATAATCCTACCCCTGTCCGCGTAAAAACGACTTTATTTTAGGAAACACGGCAAAATCACGTTACGAAATAAACTTTTGATAGCACCGCAATCTAGAAATGATGGTCTTCCTTAACGCATGTCATCCTGTAAACTGTTTCTTCCTTCTGAACATTTTATTTTAAACTAAATACTTAAGAACGACGTCCTATACTATATTTCCGACTGTTTACAGCATTTAAGGGTCTCTGCTGTTGTTTTCCGGATGTCTACGCAGAATTTCTCACTACTCACTGCTCCGCCTAATAACGAAAACGTCCCTTTTTCGAACAAAGCCTAGCCTGTCTTTATAGATTCTAACCTAGATTTCTCAGCCACTTCTAAACTCTGAACGTTCAAATTTTGCAGGTTTGACGTAATAACTTTTATCAAACTCATAATGTAAAAGCAGTCCGATTTTCCGCTGAATCATACAAAATACAAAGGAAATTTATAAAGTGATAAATAAGTTTTTAATTAAAATTTTGGGTTGCTCCGTGTCACCATCCCAAGTATAATAACGAAGCCATTATCATAATTATTTATTTGAAATTGAATATAATTTTACATTTTGTAATTGAGATTTAGTAAAAAATTAAAATATGTTAATAATAAATATCAATAACACCATATTTCTGTAAATTTGAGCTTGTCCACGAACTTTACGGACAACCCTCGTATAATCCATTTTTGACTGCAATAATTGAAATTTTAAAATCCTCCTTTTAATACGTTTATGAGTGATAACTGCATGGGACATTTTAGGTACTTAGCTAATCTGAATAAACATTAATAAAGTCAATTGAAATTTACACTTGCTCATAGTGTAGATCATCATTGGATTTTGAAAAGGTGCTCTATATTTACTACTCACCTCTTTAACAAACAGTGGCCATTGCAATTCACACAAAAAATCTTACGCCTTATACTAAAATTTCACCATCTGTAACTATTAACTTGATAACGATATTTCTGATATTTTTCTAAATAATTATTTACAAAAAAATGATAAAATTTTTTTAAAATGTAATTAAAAAAACAAGATTTTTGCAGCTTAAATATTTGTTGTAGAATGGGGGGGGACTTAAGTCTTAGTCGTAAGAATTTTTGTGAAAAGGGACACACGAACGTGCATAGTATATTTTGAATTTGATTTTCATCCAAGCTTATTTGTTTCTACAAAGAATCTGATGACCCTTCCTTACAATCATGAATTAAAGTTATATATGGTCAGGTGGTCACTCAGGATGATGAGCAGCTATGACAACAAAGTCAGGATTCTTGTCACAAATATAAAACAATAATTTACTTCTCATATCACTGAGTTCAGGAAAATGAAGCACAAAATCTGTCAAAATGTTACCATGACGACAATTTCTACTGACAACGTTTGTAACTAAGCATGTGATCACAGGTGATGTATGTTTCTATACATGGATCGGAAACTTAAACCAGGTTTATAACAACAGACAAAATAAACAAAGTCTATGCAATATTGAAGCGATTTTGTACTTTGACTAGTATAGAGAGGTTTTGATATATCTTGATTTAGACATATATAATTTTTACAGTGCTCTTTACATGTATGGTTGATATTTTATTACGATAGTATAATACACAGGGACTAACACTCAGTAAGTCACAACAAGTGGAACTCTTACAATCTGTATAACAAATGACATTAGTATAATTTCTGGTACAATATATGTTATACTATTACTTAATGATAGTGAAAACTCAGAGGAAATGCTTCCATAAGGAAAAAGTCACAGAGTGTCGATTTTACATCGGTTCATTTCTGATAAAAGTAATGACAATTTATTTTCTGATGCATTTTTCCCCTGTCATTGTAAAACAAGGAAACAAAAGATACGATCAAATAGAATAGGGGTAAAATCTATCTCCCTGACTTACACCTCGGACGGTGAATATTTTAGACATCAACAGAATATCACATACACTACAACTTAAATATCACATGTGAATGAAGTATTATACATAGTCATGACTTAGACCACTTTAATTTACAGCTGCAATATGCAACCACCAATCCATATCGATAAACACCTTCCATCTACCATCAAGGAAGCACTGTATTCATATGGAGTTATGAATAGCAATTACACTGCTGTAATATTCTATGACGTGCGTTAAAATATCTTTAAATCCTTTTAGACTAGATTTTTGAATGTGTTTATCCTAAATGTTAGATTAATGTGTACTTCCGTATGATATTTTGGTATATTGTAATATTTTGAGTATGATAAAAAAGAAACAAAAATATACTAGAAATAATTCCATATTTTTATGCCAGGTCAAGTACAATGATTAATTTTATCCTTTTTTATCGCTGAAATAAGTTATTTTTAGTGATAATATTTAGGAAAACAAATTATTTATGAATTTATTTTATGTATTCTGTATATGGTTATAACATTATCTCAGGACAATTCAAGGAAATTCCATAGTTTTTTTTGGTTCAAAGAGATATTTATATACAAATATTATTTTAATCATATATTCTAAGCCCTCTGATTTGCTTAAACTTGGTCACATGATTGAGTATATAACGGAATATAGACTTGAGTTACTTTTTATAGAATCTGAAATGTATATGAACCTGATGTTCCTTAAAATGGAGGTTATTTTCTTGTATACAAAGATTAATAGTAGTGATTTTACAATTATAGCTAATGCAGTATATGATTTGATGTTTCTGAAAAAAATATATATTCTTCAACTTACATTTAATTTGTAATGTTCTGTAACTGATAAGACGTAATAATGGCCTGAATTAGAATCTACTTAATATTAGAACATATTGAATATCTTTGTCAAAATTGATACAAAACATAATCAAAAAGATAAACATCTTTGTAGTGTATGTGACCCCCCCCCCCTTTTAATTTTTATGTAATGTAGTTAGGGTATATGACATTCATTATTTAATCCACAATATAGTGTTTAGACATGCTGAGTCAATGACTGTAATATTTTACTGTAATTGTGTGAGCTTGGAGCGGGTTGATTTTTCTATCCAATAGAGTCAATGTCTGTAATATGTTTTCATGCTTTATGGTGATTTGGAGCGGGTTGATGAGGTTTGTTTATTCACACAGTTTTATTCTGATTCAATGACTGTAATATTTTACTGTAATTGTGTGAGCTTGGAGCGGGTTGATTTTTCTATCAAATAGAGTCAATGTCTGTAATATGTTTTCATGCTTTATAGTGATTTGGAGCGGGTTGATGAAGTTTATTATTCAAGGAGATTTGTTTTATTTTATATGAATGTGCTGTTCGCAAAGTTGTACTTATGTTATGTATTTGTATTTCTAAATACTTAGAATCAAGAGTAAATCGTAGCTTTGTAGTATCATAGTATGTTGGTAATGTAAACATGACAGAGATAATTCGAACTGAGTTAGGATTTGATAGGAGATTTGTAAAGTGAGCAATTTGTAAATTATTAATTATGTATACATAACAAGGCTATTACTGTGCATAAAAGTATGTGATTGTTGTTTGTTTAGTGTTACTTAATTAATTTGATACCTGTAAACAGTCTAAATTTCGTTTGGCACATTTTGACAGTTTTAGAACTCTTCTGTACGATGTGCTTCCGGTTTAGAAACTTGTTAATCTAATTGATAAATTGTTCTCCTATTGGTTGTATAGTCGATAAATTTATTGAGTATAAATGGCGCTATCTTACGAATGAATGTATTTTGAGATGAACTAAATATTGTTTTGAGCTTAATATGTTTTGTTTAAATCATTTGTTGTGAAACATATTTTGTTTTAATTGATAATATGTGAGAAAGAATGATTTTACATTTGTATAGAATATTTGGTAACACTTGTTCACGTGAAAGGTCGTGATGTTTTACTATTGACCAATCAGATTGCTCGATATAATTGATCATTAGTTATTAATCCAATGAAATTTCATAATTAATAATTCCGTCTTTTTCCAGCATTTTCCGTCTTTTTCAGTCATTTTCTGTCCTTGAGTCATATAAAAGTTAGACGCTGAGAAATTTTAGTCACTCTTCTGCTTATTTTGATTTGGTAGGTCCGTTTTACGGAGCTTGCAGATTTTTGTTAGGATTTTATTTTAACTTTTAATTTTGTCTATCTTTTATTTTATTTAGGAATTTATTTTATTTTTCATTTATTTAGTTAGGATAGGATTTAACCGTGAAGGACATTAAATAGTAAAATACTATTGTCCGTGATCGGTAATTTTAAGAACTTAACAGTCTATGACTGAGTAGTTCTTTTCAGTAATTAATTTTTCTAGGATTATTTTATTTTACAATTTTACTCTACATTTATTTAATTTTTATTTTACGGCAAACTATGTAACAAAGGTTATACGTTTGCTATCTTTCTCTTTTATGATGACTAAAGTTGATTAATTCAACGAAAGTCAATTTTTTTTATTTTGTTTAGATTCAGTAATTTAATTTTTCTAGATACGTAAATTTCATCTTTAGAATTTTCATAGGATTTTTCATTAGAGAATTTCAGAATTAAATTTTTACTTTACTTGAAACTTAATAAAGATTATTGATTTAATAACGTTTATGACCCGTAGTATTTACAAGCTGAATCTGTTTAATACAGTAAAGCTTGCTTTAGGTTTAACAAGTCAGCGTTATAAATAACCACGGCTTGTGTCCCGTTTTAATAAAGAGTTTAGGAGATTAACAAGCTAACCTGTTACATACAGTAAAGCTTGTGTTAAGTTTTACAAGTCAAAGTTATAAATAACTACGACTTGATTTCATTATTAGACATTGGGAAATAGACACGATAGATTTTTGGGTGGTATTTCAGTCTGTTTTACGCTATGATTTTTCTTATTTAATTTAATAAAACTTAATTTATTATTGTTAATTTGGTATGAATGTGGTGTGAATGTCGTCGTTTGAAATAAATTGTTTGTTGATAATGCATTTAATAAATTTAATTGTTTAATGTTTATAATCTTATGTCTTCTTTGCGAATGGTACATTTATGAAGGAAGTTGAGTTAAATTATTTATACCATATACAGTTAGCAGAACCGCTAGCGTTACATTTTTGGCATCCACGGCGGGATACCTTTCATTTTTATAGGTATCCAGAGATACGAACCTTTTTATATTTTTGCTAGGTGTTGGTAGAAGTAAAGTTGATGTGTAATTTTTTTTTTTCATTTTTGACTAGGCAGTGCTCAGATAAATAAATGGGAAGAAAGAAAGGAAAGGGTCAGGTTGTTGTTGAAGCTGATAAGATGTCAGATGATGTGAGTGTGAGACAGAAAAATGATAGGCAATGTGTAGACAAAATAAATTCTGAAAACAGTTTAAAAACTGGAATTGAAAATCCTTTGGGAAATAAAAGTGTTATAAACAGTAAAAATACTGTACAAGACACTATGCATATGTCATGCACAGGTTCAACATCAAATTTGATGTCCAATTCATTTCACATGAATCCTTTAAACACAGAAAATGTGTCACAATCATTTATTACAAATGAACATAAACATACAACACCAGAAAGGTGTAATGAACAAATGTTCATCCTGGATAGGGGAGATAACCCTACACAGTTTCCATTACCAATCCATGATTTGACAGATGATTCGTCTGTAGATGATTTGCATGAACCAGTCCCTCCTAGGACTGGGCGTCCATATTCCTGTCCTCCAGTTACTAGATCAGATTATCCAAATGCTATGAGACAAAACCATGGTGATGTAAGAAGTAAACAAATGATCAATCCTGTGTATCAGCCCCCCATGAATCCATTGTCGGGTGACAGAGATGACTTAGCTACTATTTTAAAAGACATGCAGAAATTTTTGAACACAATCCAATCAGATGTTTCCGTACCCCACCAAAGCCCTCGAAAGAGTCATACAGCCACGACTCAGTGTAAAACATTGTCCAGACCTAGCCATGCTTCTAGGAAAACACAATCAGAAAGACAGCTTAAACGGGCAAGACGGATTGATGAAAATTCCTCCTCTTCAGATGACTCTACTGGTAGCAGTGCATCAGATTCTGATGATGAAAGTGTATCTACATCTATCGTAACTCAAAAGAGACGCCCCAGAAAATTTTCACATAAATTACCTCCCTTTACTGGTCAAGATAAAGAGAAATGGGTTGTATGGAAGGGCAGATTTGAAGAAATTGCTGACAGGGGAAGTTGGACAAACAGTGAACGGCTAGACGAACTATTACCCAGAATGCAAGGCGGTGCAGGGGAATTTGTCTTTGGACAACTCACAAAAAGAACCAGATCTCATTACAAGAAACTAATTGGAGAATTAGATAATCGATACCAAGTCATTGAAACTAAGAAGTCACTGGAAGCTAAGTTCAGCAATCGTAGACAAAAACCAAATGAACCTGTAGAAGTCTATGCAGCAGACTTAAAGAAACTCTACGCCAAAGCTTATCCAAACAGAGATGAAACCATACGCAAGGAGGATCTTCTTCGAAAGTTCTTTGATGGTCTCAATGATGAAAAAGTCCAGTTCCAGGTTGAATACATAAAGGAGCCAGATAACATAGATGATGCTGTATTCCAGGTGATCAATTTCAGTGATCTTCATACGAGAAGCTCTTCAAAGGCTGATAAACGTCCCATTCGGGCAGTGGCTACAAACGACACAAAGACAGGAAATAATAGGAGATTTGAAAATAAAGAAAAACAATCCAAGACTGTTCCACAAAATGATACTTCATTTTCAATGATGCCTAAATCTAAAACATTTGAAACTAATACTGCAGATCTCAAAGACGATATATTGAGAATACAAAGTCAAATCCAGAATCTAGAAAAGATGTTGTCTGAGATGAGCAAATCTGCAACCTTTCCTCCCAGATCAAAACCAGCCCCCAACAATACTTGTTATAAGTGTCAGAATCCAGGTCATTTCGCTCGTGACTGCCCAGTTGGAACTCAACAAAACTTCAGAAGTGAAGCACCACAAAATCCCGGAAATTTAAACTTCAGGGGATCGTAACTGCAGATCGAGAGATGATCCAGGAGCAGACTTTGAATGAAGACCTATCTGAAATAAAATAAACAATATTAGCCTTGTTACTGATGATGTCCAGAGAAAATTTTGAAAATGCCCTGGAATTTATGCCAAAGGGAGATCAAAGATGCCCCTGTTACTTTTACAATTGATACTGATGTTTCCAGAGTTTGACTTTACTTGATGTTGCAGAATTAACTTTGAATTGGGATGATTTGGAAGTACAACAGAATATTATTATTGCAAATATAAATGATGGTTGCCTTTGTGTGTCGATGTTTTACAAGATTGATTAATTGATTTGGATATTTACAATACCTACAGTTAATACCACCTCATACCTTACGAGACCAAGTTTCTCATCAGATGCACAATACCATGCTCTCAGGACATCAGGGATAAAGGAAGACCACTGAAAGAAATTAGAAGATTATTTCATTGTTGACATGCAAACAGATATAAAGATATGGATACTGAAATGCCACGAATGACAGATTATCATGGATGATGACTGTTTTGAAGAGATTTCAGAAGTAAATTTTAAATTACAAATATTTGAAATAATTATTATATGGATTCAGAGATGTATTCAGCTGAATTTGTCAGATTACTTGTATCACGAGATGTACTTACATAACCTATTCCTAATGATGATGCGATGGATGCAGTACCAGGTGGTCAAAGCTTTGGTATGACTTAGCAGACGTATATGTGTCATCGAGAGTACCATTGACACTATCCTGGATTTGAATGGAACAGCCATACCAAAGTGGGAACCAGTGGAGCAAAGTACAGCGCTGGGTAGACCAAGGAACCAGTACAGATCTACATTGAGCCGCCGCTTCTCCAAGAGTGAATTCCACCATGGTAAAGCTTCCTCAAGATTTACTTATAGGTAGTGTAGTTGTAGATTAAAATGTGTATGTTAAATGGGTTTTTATGTGTTAGTCTGGGATGGTGGGTGGATTTTAGAATATTGTATATTTAGCATATATTAATGCTTTCATGTTGATGATCTGTAAAGTTTGTAACAACTAGGTATTTGTAGCTTTATATATTTGTGTGTACAGATTTTATTTAAATGGGTATTGTCTACACCTGTGTCTACACTATTTGGGATCAATTAAATTGAATAAATATTTGTTCTGTTAGAGCACTGCCTATAACTGTCTATGTCTGGAAACTGGATGTTTGAATTATTTTTTTTTAGATATTGTGGATTGAAATAATATGTTGATAAATAGAGAATTGTATATTCCCTATATTTTTGGTTACTAATTGCCCGTAAAATTAGAAGTACTTAAGTCGGTTGTACAATGAAGATTGGCTCCGCAAATTTTAGGTGTATTGATGACGATTAATCACCAGGGGTTTAATGCTGTCCTTATGACGTTTTTTTAGCATGATATAAACCTTTTGAGAGTACATTTGATTAGTTTTGTTAGCATGGGTATGCATGTCTTTAGTTACCATGGGATGGCTTTTGTTGCTGTGGGTACAGAAGTGATATTTATTCTATTTGGCATGAATCGTTTTAGATGTCGCAATTATGTGTCTTGTCAAATTATTATTTTGAGTATATGTGATGTGTGTGAGTGTATCATCTATGTATTATTTTTGCCTTGTTTACACTATTTGAATTTAGTTTATATCATGTGTGAGTGTTGATGGATGTATGTGACTTCTTTATTATTTTGTACATAGTATTTGGTGAGAATGTGATGTAATATTGTTGTATGAGTGTGAATGTCTCTGTCTTTATATGTGTGTTGTATTGTGAATGTATGGTGTTCATGGGGACATGAACGATTTAAAAGAGGGGGCAGTGTAGTGTATGTGACCCCCCCCCCTTTTAATTTTTATGTAATGTAGTTAGGGTATATGACATTCATTATTTAATCCACAATATAGTGTTTAGACATGCTGAGTCAATGACTGTAATATTTTACTGTAATTGTGTGAGCTTGGAGCGGGTTGATTTTTCTATCCAATAGAGTCAATGTCTGTAATATGTTTTCATGCTTTATGGTGATTTGGAGCGGGTTGATGAGGTTTGTTTATTCACACAGTTTTATTCTGATTCAATGTCTGTAATATTTTACTGTAATTGTGTGAGCTTGAAGCGGGTTGATTTTTCTATCAAATAGAGTCAATGTCTGTAATATGTTTTCATGCTTTATAGTGATTT